>PVKY010000669.1:0-42612 GCA_004027775.1 Bradypus variegatus
TATTACAGTTGAGCTCTTTCTAGTTTTAGTTTTAACCAGCTGTGATGGTTAAGTTCATGTGTCAACTTGGCCAGGTGATAGTACCCAGCTGTCTGGTCAAGCAAACACTGGCCTAACAATTGCTGTGAGGACCTTTGAGGCTGGTTAATAAACCAACAGGCTGGTTTATTAAATCATCAGTCAATTGACTGCAGCTGTGACTGATGACTCACTAAAGGGCGTGTCTTCCACAATGAGAGAATGCAATTGGCTGGATTTAATCCAATTAATCAGTTGAAGACTTATAAGCAAGACACATAGAGGACCTTCACTTCTTCTTCCACTGCCCAGTGAAGCATTTCCTGAGGAGTTTTTCAAAGTTGCTGGTTTGTTTCCTGAGGAGTTCATCGAACATGTTCATCAAAGATCCCAGTTCATTTCCTGAGTTCATCGACATTGCAGGTTTGTTTCCTGAGGAGTTCATTGGACATCTTCCTTGGAGTTGACAGTTTGCTGACTGCTCTACAGAATTTGGATTCATGCATACCCACAGTTGCGTGAGTCACTTTTACAATTTGATAGTCAGAGACACCTCTCATTGATTCTATTTCCCTAGAGAACCCTTACTAATACAACTTGGTACCAGGAGTGGTTCTTGAGAAACAGAATCTTAAAATGGGCTTTTACAATTTGTTTTCTACTCTGATTAGATTCAGAGGCACTAATGACTCTATTTCCAATAATCAAGAGGGCACTGACAGTCCATGGCAAGAGTTGGCAAAGGAAATATGCAAAATAGCACCGTGTGATTCTCCTAATCATACTCTAGTATGAAGCAAGGCTCTGGGTGACAGTGTTTTCAATACCTAGAGTTTTGCAGTATTAAGAGGTATAATGATGTTGGCTGGCTGCTCTTAGATACTTTGGATAAAGTTGTAAGAGAAAGGGATAGCTAAAGGCTTCAAATTCAAACCTTAAATGCTGTAGACAGATGTAAAGGTTTCTATGTGTGCCCTGAAAGAAAATCTTATTTCCTGTGCCCACAGACTGGAAGTCTTTGAAAACCAGAACAAGGAACCCACTTCACAGCAAATGAAGTGAGGGACTGGGCACATGCTCATGGAATTCTATGGTCTTACCATGTTCCCCATCATCCAGAGGCAGCTGGTTTGATAGAATGGTGGAATGGCCTATTGAAGACTTAATTACAGTGCCAACTGGGTGGCAATACCTTGCAGGGCTGGGGCAGTGTTCTCCGGGAGGCTGGGTATGCTCTGAATCAGTGTCCACTCTATGGTGCTGTTTCTCCCATAGCCAGGATTCACGGGTCCAGGAATCAGGGGGTGGAAACAGGAGTGGCACCACTCGCTATCACTCCTAGTGATCCACTAGGTAAATTTTTGCTTCCTGTCCCTGCAAGCTTAAGCTCTGCTGGTCTGCAGGTCTTGGTTCCAAAAGGAGGAGTGTTTCCACCAGGAAACACAACAATAATCCCATTGAACTGGAAGTTAAGACTGCCACCTGGCCACTTTGGGCTTCTTATGCCTCTGAATCAACAGGCAAGGAAGGGATTACTGTACTGGCTGGGGTGATTGATCCTAACTATCAAGGGGAAATAACACTGCAACTACACAATGGAAGTAAAGAAGAGTTTTCCTGGAATACAGGAGATCCCCTAGGGCGTCCCTTAGTACTACCATGCCCTGTGATTAAAGTCAGTGGAAAACTGTAACAACCCAATCCAGGCAGGACTACGAATGGCCAAGAAACTTCAGGAATGAAGGTTTGTGTCACCCCACCAGGCAAAGAACCATGGCCAGCTGAACTGCTTGCTGAGGGTAAAGGGAACATGGAATGGGTAGTGGACAAAGGTAGTGATAAATATGAACTATGGCCATGTGACCAGTTACAGAAATGAGGACGATGATGACATGAATATTTCCTCCTCATTTGTTTTCTTCTCTGTCTTATCCCCTTATCATATGGCATAACCCGTACTGTTCATTCTGCTGTATTTAAGCTAAAGGAAATCAATTTTAAAGCAAATGTCACCCAAGGACTTGCACCCCATTCTGGAGAGATTTAGTGCATTTCCAGATGTATGCTGCACAGCAGAGTATTGTTAGGCAAAACATATGTCTGTTATTGTTATCTAGTTAGAGATAAAGTATGGTTTTAGGTGATGTGTATAACTGCCAAGTTGACAAGGGGTGGACTGTGATGGTTAGATTCATGTGTCAACTTGGCCAGGTGATAGTACCCAGCTGTCTGGTCAAGCAAACACTGGCCTAACAATTGCTGTGAGGACATTTGAGGCTGGTTAATAAACCAACAGGCTGGTTTATTAAATCGTCAGTCAGTTGACTGCAGCTGTGACTGATGACTCACCAAAGGGCGTGCCTTCCACAATGAGAGAATGCAATTGGCTGGATTTAATCCAATTAATCAGTTGAAGACTTATAAGCAAGACACATAGAGGACCTTCACTTCTTTGGCTGCCCAGTGAAGCATTTCCTGAGGAGTTCATTGAAGTTGCTGGTTCATTTCCTGAGGAGTTCATCAGACATCTTCCTTGGAGTTGACAGTTTGCTGACTGCTCTACAGAATTTGAACTCATGCATACCCACAGTTGCGTGAGTCACTTTTACAATTTGATAGTCAAAGACACCTCTCTTTGATTCTGTTTCCCTAGAGAATCCTAACTAATACACCGTCTTTTCTACCAACAATAATTTTTTATTCATTCATATCATAAAAGTGAAAGTTTACCAGTCCCTTACCATGAACAGATCTTGTGAATTCTTTACATATATCACCTCATTTATTACTCATCACCACCCCCATGGGTAAACACTCACTGTCTCCTTTTTGTAATTGAGGAAAACTGAAGTGCAGAGTGTTAAGGAAGATGCCAATATTAAACAGCTTCTGTTGAGTTTCAGATTTTGAACAATGGGTGTTTCCACTGTCAAGTTCAGGGTTCAGTGCAGGTATTAGTTTCCTATGGCTGCTCTAACAAATTACCACAAACTTAGTGGCTTAAAGCAACACAAATGTATTATTTTACAGTTTCAGTTCTGTGAGAAGTCCAGCACAGTCACAGTGGGCTAAAATCCAGATGTCAGTAGTATTGGTTCCTTCCTGGAGATTCTGGGAGAGAATCCATTTCCTTGTCCTTTTTGCTTCTAGAGGCTACCTGCTCTCCCTGGCTCATGGCCCCGTCCTCCATCTTCAAGGCTAGCAAGAGTGGTTGAGTCCCTGAGTCCTTCTTGGGTCACATCTCTCTGACCCACTCTTTTGCCTCTTCTTCCACCTCTAAGGACCTTTGAGATTACCTTGGTCCACTTCTATCATCCAGAATCATGTCCCCATCTGCATGTCGCTGATTGCAACCATAATACCATCTGCAACCTTCCTTCTCTCTTGCCATGTTCCAGAAGTGAGGATGTGGACATCTTTTTTTTTGGGGGGGGGCACTCTTCTGCCTACCTCATACATATCTGAAAGATCAGCCTCATTAAAGTAATAATAACTAGTCAAAAGAAAACTTTCAACACCAAGGAGTCTCACTTTAGAGACTGTGCTATTATTAATCAGACGTATTTCCCAAGCAGCTCCATTTTATTGTGCACCATTTGTAAGATCTGGATCTAGATCAGGGGTTGGCAAACATTCTCTGGAAAGGGCAAGTAGTAATAGTAAATGTTTTAGACCACCTCCTGCCCTCTCCAGTCTAGAAAAATAAAACTGTTCTGTAACTCACAGTGTCTGCCTTTTTGTAAGGAAGACAGAGAGATAAAAGCATAGCTTTTTTTATCCTGATTTCTTATTTTTCTTTTCAGTTTTCTTTAAACTGGAAAATATGGCTACCCAAAAGTGTATGAAAATACACATATACTGCTAAGTCAATAAAATGATCACCCCCAAACCTACCAAATAGTTCATCATACGCCTGGCAATGCATATCTGTACCTTCCAGATGTCATTGCCCAACCCCCAAGATGTATTCTTGGATTATTTAGTCTGTTGCTCATCTTTATGGTTTTTGCCAGCTATTCATTTATTCCCAAATGTCTTATTTTCTTATTTTGCTGATTCTTGTATGATGGTGAATGTCATGTAAAATACTTCCTCGTGCCTTGTGTCTTACACTCCCATTATATTTTTTAGATTAATTTAGTGCATAGATTAAGGTATACATTAGCTCCTTCATTTTCACTCTCCAATAGGTTTGTTTTGTTTTTTTTTTTTCCAGTTCATTTAAGAGACACTCGTTAGGTATTGCACTGCAGACGTTACAGACACTGCCACTACAACCCAATTTTGCAAAGGTCTCCTGATGAACATCTGTGAAAGTGTCTCTTGAAGTAAAATTGCCAGATTGCACGATTTGCATATGTTCAGTGGGAAACTATTTTAGACAGAGTAGAATTGGATGGTGTCAGTGGTATGGAGAGAGAAAGGGGATCAGTGGTAGCATGGGGTTGCCTGGAGTTGGGGAGGGAATTGACTACAGGCTGGCGGGAGGGAATTTTTGGGGGAGATGGAATTGGTCTAAGGCTGGATTGTGGTGAGAGTTCCCCAACTCTATAAAGATACTAAAAATCACTGACAATCGGTGGGTTTTATATGTGAATTACACTTTAGTGAGCCTGAGAAGAGAAGGGGAGGAGGAGAGGAAGGGAGAGAAAGAAAGGCTACAGGAGAGGACAAGGGCCTCCTGGGTGCGCTCAGCTGCGTGGTTACCCAAACTCTGCTAAATTCTTTGTGTTTTGGAAGGACCTGGGACCCTGGGGATTCACGTTCTGAAGCCGTTCTCCCTGCCGCTTGCGTTTCCCAGGGATCAGCTGCTAAAGCTGATAAATCCCAGGTCTGGGTGCATTCGCGCACCACTCACCCGGCCTGAATCTGCTTTATTGTCCGTGCGCCCCATGGGAGGCGAGGCCCTCAGGGGACATTTGTAGAAGGAAGGATGGAAGGAATATCTTGGGGCAACCACGTCCCTTCTTGGACTCCGGCTCCAGGAACTACATTCCTAGTCAGAGCTTCCATGCCCAGTAAGCAGGACCCTCGGGGCGAGGCATGGACGGAACCAAACCACCCGATGTGACGGTTCTACGTCGAGGCTGCAGCAAAACTCGCTCGCGGTGCCGCGCGGGCGCCCCCTGGCGGCGGAGTCGGAATGTCAGTTCACGGAAGCCAAAGACCGTCGACAGTGGCTTTCAAGCTTAATGACTTTTTTTTTTTTTGGCCGACAAAGGTTAGATGGAGGTTAGCACCCACTCCCATCTTCCTCCAAACCCCTGGGGATATCTCTCCATCTCTTCACCGCATCGTGCTGTCTCCCAGATTCACTGCCATCTCTGATTTCAAGCTGAGGAACGAGACTCAGAGAGGTGAAGACACTTGCCCAAGGCCACACAGCTCGGATCCAGCTGTGCCAGTTTCTGCCTCACTCTTGTCCTATCTGCACTGGTATTGAGTAAAATATTCAGTCCTTTCTCCACTTTGGCCAATAAGATGGAGCTGCACTGGCTTGTTGCTGTCTTACACTGTATAATGTAAGTTAATTCCAGGCTCAGGCTGGAAAATGCAAGTTTTCATATTTAACAAAAATGAATCTGAGATGGAGATAAAGAGACTGTTGAGAATATGCAGTCTAGATTGTTCAAACAAGTATCATACTTTAAATACATGTAGATAGGTATATAGGTAGACATCTATATAGATATAATAGTTTACATTTAAATATATAGAGAGATGATGGGAAAAATACAAATAACATCTTTTGAATGGCATCCTTGCCCAGTTGGCAAGGATTTCCCAGGCCAAAGTCTCCGGGAGAGCTGGAAGGTGAGAGGTGAGTGAACTCTGAAGGCGCTTTGCCCCAAAGACCTTGGCCAATCCAAGTAAACTTGAACTTAATCCTTGGCAGCCTCATGGGTGAAGGATAGGGGTAAAGCCTGCGGACTCCCAAGGTGGGAAATCGAGGAAGAGACCCCTTCACAATAAACTGGGACCCAAGAGTCTACACCATCAAGGGTGAGAAAGAATTAAACCCACTCCCCTGTTCATGGAATTGCAAGTAAAGTCCATGCTTTGCTTTGGGGCTGAGCAGAGAAGGGGGGAAATTGCCCCTGAGAAGCTGCAAGGGCAGGCCAACCATGGAACTTAGTAAACCTGAATTCCCCAACATGGATTTAAAATACTCCCTGACTGGTTTTAGCTACTAGGCGAAAAAAAGGGAAGTGAATTGCCTCCAGAGAAAAGAATTTCTTTGACCTTGGTCTCATTGAATCCCTTGAAATAATTTTCAAGGACTTAAAAGTGCTACATCATCACCGGAAAAGCAAACCAATTAGACAAACCCCAATAATTCTACACACAGTGAATATATCCTCCAAGAGTGAAGGTGAAATGAAAACATTTTCAGACAACCAAAAGTGAGCGAGATGCCACCAGCCTCTTGACACTCTTACAGATTACTGGGGATTCCAAAGAACTTTTGCTTGTCTGAGTATTATCTATCAATATTATTGTCTGAGAAATTAAAACAGAAAATTTTAAAATATTAACTCATTCATTTAAAATAACATGTTAATGTAAATATTTTTATGCAAAATAACTATTTTCAAAAACAAGTTAGTTAGAAGAGTGACACTGTTTTAAATGTTTCAAATCTCTTTACTAGGAAGATTTTCTAGTTTAATAGAAAACAGCTGGATTTCCCTGTCTGCTTCTGCGTTTGATCTGTTGCAATATCACAGGTCATGCAGACTCTGATCAACTCCACTTTACATTTATGAGAGAGTGAGAATAAAAGACAGAGAGAAGACACAGAAAAAAAAACCCAGAGAAGCTGAGAGAGGACTCACAGAAAACAGAGGGAAACCATGGAAACAGAGGAAGCCACTGAAGCCAGAAGCTGGAAGCAACGAAACGCTGGAGAGAAGGGAGAGCCCAGCAGACGCCGCCATGTGCCACACGGCAGAGGAGCTGAGGATCGCTGGTAGCTGATCTTAAGGGAGAAAGCATTGCCTGCTGATGCCTTGATTTTCGACGTTTTTCATGGTCTCAGAACTGTAAGTTGTAAGTTAGTAAGTCCGCATTGTAAAAACCAGCCCATTTCTGGTATATTGCATTTTGCCAGCTTTAGCAAACTAAAACAGAACTCATCTGCAGGGGTGCACCAGGAAAACAAAGAATGCATGCCCCCAAAACAGGAAGAGGTGAGAGGAAGAAAGAATGGAAGTGATTGAAGCTGCTGGTGCAAGGGGTGCTGACCGTGCAGCTGCCCAGACAGCAGTCAGTTCAGGCTGGCGTTGGAAATCGGAAGACTCAGAGGAGGATGTCTTAAAAAAAAAGGAAACTGATTCCAAGCTAACTGAAGCATCAAAGGGGAGCACAGGGATTCTGGTGGCACGGCTGTGGCTCAGAAAGTGTGGAATGCTGCCCTCTTGGAGATGTTTAAAAGGCAAGGAAAACCTCCAGGGAAAATAACGTGGGAAATTCAGAAGCCAAATTTGAAGCAAGTTAGAATGTGGCACAATTTTGCACAATTGGTGGAGTGTCAGACAAGAGGATCCATGTGACCTGCTCGGGCTGTCAGCTTGAGGGTCTCAAGAGTGTAGTTCGAGTCCAGGTGTGGTGTGTCCTTTGAACCAATGTCCAGTCTATGGTGTTGCTGTAGAGGTATCGTGTTGTCCCCCATTTCAATGTGAATGCTTATTTTAACCGTGTATTTCCACCACAATTTTAAACTGGGGGTATTGGTGGTGTCTAAATTCATCAATCAGTCCATTAGAATAATAACAGCAAACTCTTGTATAGTACTTTCTACGGCTAGGCACTGTTTGAAGAGTTCTGCAGGTATTAGCATGCTTAATCATGATTATATCCCTATAAAGCCGCTATGGTTATCGTCATCCTCATCAGAGAGATGAAGAAAATGAGGACTAGGAAGGTTAAGTAAATACCCTGAGGTCGCCCATGAAGTAATCGGTGGAGCTGGGGTTTGCATTAAGGCAGGCTGGTGCCAGAGCCCGAGCTCACAGCCACCAGGCTATGTCACTCCCTGCAGGGCACACGACTGTGAAGCCAGATCCCAGGAGACTGTGAGCAGCCACTCCCGGGTAAATGCTCTAGGAGTTGGTATCGTGATTGATGGCTCTTATAAGAGGAGGAAGTGCACAGAACTGCACACGTGGGAGGAGGGACATACGTGCCAGGCAGAAATTGTTTACTGGAGAAGATGCTAACCACGTGCCTGCCACCACCACTACTTTCACAACCAGCTGTGATCACCACTGTCTCCAAGACAACTGCCACTACCAGCACCAGTCACCACCAGCATCACCAACACCACCATCAGTGCAACCACCAGCACTGCTGCCACCAGCATCATCACCGTCACTGAAGTCACCACCTTCACCACCCCCACTGTCACCGTCATTATCACCAGCACCACCCTCCCCATGACCACCGTCACCACCATCACCACCACTGCCACTGTCACCACCACCATCACTCTACCACCACCTCAGATCAGGTATCAGGAAGCCACACTTTGTTTTCCACCTACAGCGTTGGTCTAATAGGCCTGCACTCTCCATCGCTCCCTCCACCATTGGCCAAAGGGAATGGGATTATCACGTGGAGGGAGGTGCTGCCCTGCCTGGGATCCAAGAGAACTCTAGGTTTGACTCTCTGGCTTCTGGGTAAGTGGCCTCCAGCGTGCTCTGGGCTTGTTGCCACAGAGGGGACCATTCAGGAGTGGCAAGCACAGCTCCTGGACCAAGAGCAGGCAGGCAGAGTAGAGTCTGCTCAGGGTAGTAGGTTTAGGACCCTTAAGTGGATATAAGCTACAGTTAACTCAAATCCCTCCTGCTGTGGTGGCTGGAGAATCTGAGGCCCTCAGTCTGCTGTGCTCACTTTTCTGTCTCTGGAGAGAAGAGAGAGCGAGTCACTGTGCAACAGTACATAGGGCCAGTGCTCATGCTCCCCACGGCAAGATGAGCTCCTAGATCCCGATGGAGGAAGGAGAGGCGGCATCAGTTCCAGAAGCCGCTTCCCAGAGGAGCCACCATTCCCATCTCCTTTCCAAAATACTATTTTTAAATTTCTTGTTCATTGTTCTATTCCCAGAACCTTGTACAATGCATGGCAAATAATAAGTGCCAGTAAATATTTGTCAACTTAATGAAAAAAGAAATAGGAGATGCCCCTCTCCCCTGCAGCTCTAAGGGAAAAGACATGGTTCTACGTCATATGGTTCCAAATGATCTTAGTTGAGAAGGTGTGAAAGGGAGAACTTTTGCAAAAATATTGGTCTTGTTGTCCTGGGCACAAGAGAGACTTGTGTGAAAATTAATAGTTCCCTATTAATAAATATTACTTGGAAATGATACTTCACCAAAAGGTTTTTTAGGGCACCCAAAACTGTAGAAGTTGTGGTCATGTCCAGTGACTATTTCCACCACAAGGATGATTTCATCGTGCGGGGGTGTCACACGTGAACATTTGCTGCCCTGATGACAACGTCATGGCACCTAAACGGTACAAATACAGGTGAGGTTTCTCATCAGATCAGAACATCAATAGCCCCATCCTCCTTCCCTTAAGCATGATGGGAAATGAAAGCCCATAGCCCTGATGGATGAATTATTTTACAAATGAAACCAGTAAGCCCATGTTTGACTTAAATTAACAAATGGTGCCAGAACCACTGATGGTTCAACTTCCGGGATGGCCAAGAGTAGAAGACGGTGGACTTAGCTGACTGCCCAGGTACACGCAGGTGGGTGTTAACTCTGTGGTGAGTCAGGTTTGGAAGATTTTTCTGTCTTCTTAAAGCATTCTTATAAAGTCTGTGCGTTGAAGTTGGACTCCTGAGAACAAAATATGTTTGGGTGTCCCTTATTGTTCTTTAATACTTTCTTCCTGCCTCCCTACTCTTTGTTATTGTGTCTTGATTAAAGCTAATTAATCAGAGATGTGGTGGGTGATTCAGAGTTTTTCCTTCTTGTGAAATTTTAAAGCAGCAGGGTTAACAGTTGCTTTTAATCCTTCCTCTTGAGAGGTGAAGAATTTCAAACTAGGAATTTTCTTTTAGGGCATTAAAGGTACAAAAATAAAATTCTACATAGATTAGAATTCTGAGATAATTTCTATTATTTTGCCTTGTATTCTTATTTAAAATATTTTTATAAACATGTTGATTCAAAAAAGGAGATAATGGTGTTCCTAACGTTATCTAGCCAACATACTCCCTTCATGTTAATACAGCTGATAGCAATTTCTTCATAATTGTTGGGTGCCTAAAATTAATCAATTTTACAATAAAAAGTGATTGCAGCATCTTATTCTTGGAATAAAAACACACATCTATACTTCGGTTGATTGACAGAATTTCACCATATAAAGGACACAAGATCTGTCGCTGCAGGTTACCTGTATTTGAAAGTAATATGCAAAAGTTAATTCATCCAACTAAAGTTTTTTGCTCATGTAATTGACAGCCATTGTGTATATGACAGTTGCCTCTGTCACTGTACCATCATCAATCACCCACAAGGTCAAGGATATCACACTGAAATACGCATTTGATAAGTTAGGCTTCCAGAGGCAAGGTCAAAGCCAACGCTGGTTAATGTGTTTTGGACAAATTCTCAAGTCAAAGCCAAACTCTGGTGCATCCCAATATTACTCCCAAACTCTCAGCCCATCTTGAGAGACATTTAGAGCTCCCATAAAAGCCTGAAATCACCTCTCCCTTTCCAGCGCAGCACCCAAGTCCAGCAGAAGCTCCTCAAAACCTCTGAGTTCCAGCAAGGGACGAAAACGTTTTTCTTGCATTGGCATGTTTTAAACCCCATCTTTCAGTGTTTTTTTGTTTGTTTGTTTGTTTCTTAAAGAGTTAAGCCAATCAGATTTTGTACAGTCCACTTAAGAGGAACTTGGTTGGTCTTCTGGAGGTCAGACATCATGACATCCCACTTGATAGTTCTGGAAGGCTGAGGTCACAGCATGTGCATTTTTGGTTAGGGTCCAGAAGATAAAATCTGGCCAGTGCATTTGGGGCCCCGGTTTATCTGGAGACTGTCTGCTGCCTAGAGAGCCTTCTTTGTAAATCCAGGTTCCATGTGGATACCAAATAGGCTGCTTTTTTGTTCTGTTTCTTGTAAAAGTTCTAAAACTGTTGGGGCACCATCTTGGAACATGGGAAACTGAGTCTTTTTGCTGTTAAAAGTTTAAGGCAACTCCAATGTTTAAAAGGGTTTTAATTTCTTTCATAGTTTAAGGTGGTTGCTTTTCAGTCTGTCGGGGAAGTTTTCTAGTGGTAATTTGAGGAAGGAGAGGGTCTGGAGAGGGATGATTCCTGGGGATGGGGCCCTGGACAAGGGGCAGGCCCAGTGGTGTGCAGGAGCTGCCTGGCTGGCCTCACAGGGGCTGCCTATGTGTGTCTTCCCAGCTCTACCAGTTCACATAAGTAGCTCGAAATCCACCACAGTGGGAGTCTTTATACCACAGGAATTGGCAAAGACTACAAATCAGGACTCTTTCTCCAAAGAGCCACTTGTTAGACATTTACCAGCACCCCACTGGATAGGCCTAATTACATTATGGGGTCTGATGGAGAGGAAAATGGATTATCAAAATAGCTAAGAAAACACTTTGTTAAATTTTCTTCTTCGTCATAATCACAGATAAATTTTTGAGTGTTTACTATGTGCCAGGCACCGTTCTGAGGCTTTACACGTATTGATTCATTTTAGTCTCAGGAAAAAAAAAAAAACACTGTGAAGTATGTTCTATCATCAGCCCATTTAAAGAGGAATGAGGCACAGAGTATTTATTGCTTTCCAGGATTAGGAAGTGGAATATCAGTTATTTGTTTGGATTTGGGCAGAGTAGTTTGGATTAAACTTGGACAGGGCACTTGGCCTGAGTCAACTACAGGAATGAGTTTTCCATGGTGTTCTAGTTCCTCTCACTCCCAAACCCATGGCCACTACGGGACAGGACCATCTGCTTCATCTCTGTGACCCTGTGGTAGGTACCAGGGCTGCCCACAAATATTCCTCCCCCTCTGTCCTAACAGACGCAAAAAAAGTTGCACTTCCCTACACCTCTTGGAAGTCAGGTATGGTCAGGAGACTCGCTTTGACCAAAGAATGTAAGTGGAAGGGACACATGTCATATAGAGGCAAGAGCTTGAAGAGCCAGTGCATGCTTTGCCATTTTCTCTTTTTCCAGTGCCAAAGGGACTAGCAACACTCCAGATCATGGCTCTTCCACTGTTGCTGACTCACAGTGGAGCAAAATAGCCACGGAGAGAAATAAACTTTTGTTGCATTAGGCCCCTGAGAGCCTGGGGTTGTTTGTTACTGTAGCATAACCCAGCCTATCCTGACTGATACAGTTCCCAGTCCCCAGTAGGGCCTGGAATGTAACAGTCTCAACAAATGAATGAATGAATGAATGAATGAATGAATGAGAACAGGGTCATAAGTTCTCTGGGCTAGGGGGAGAGGAAATAGCCGGGGCTCAAGTTCGCTGTCTCACAGAGGCCTCTGGAACCGGGCTGGGGTAAAAAATAGGATCCTTTAATTTCCTCTGGCCACAGCTCCTGCTGGACCTAACATCTTTTGCCCTGATTCTCCCCCCACTGGTCAGTACTGGGGTGAGGAATGAGGCGCCACAGAGACGGGGGCAGGAGATGCCAGGAGAGCTGGGGATGAGGAGAGGGGAGCAAGCACCAGAGGTGGGGCGATCAACAGAGTGGTGAGAAATACGGAGATCGAAACAGAGGTAGATGGGAGATAAATTATGGAGACAAGACAGATGCTAGATGGGAAACCAAGAAGCCAGGAGATCAGGAGACAGAAAGGGAAAGGAGGGTGGGAAATAGGGAGAGACCAGGAGCCAGTGAGGAGGGGATGATGAAGGGTGAACGGCAGCAGATATAAGGACACAATGGAGAAGAAGTGCAAAGAGACAAGAGGCCCCAGAACAGGGAGAGGCAGGTGGGGAGTCACAGAGAAGCCCCCACAAGGAGCAAGGGACAGGCTGGGAGGACTGGGTGCCCTAGTCGTAGCTCCGGGAGTCTTTGCTGGTGGTGGAGCCAGGGCCAGTGCTGGAAGCTGGGCCAGTGCTTGAGACGGGGCCCCCGCTGGATTCCGACCCTGCACCTCTGCTCTCTGCATCTCTGAGGCTTTCCTGGCCTCGGCTGGACCCCACATATCCAGTGGAGTCCAGGTAGCTGCCAGAGCTGGTGGGCCTGAAGGTCACACGTCCCCCACTGGAGCCGAGGGCCTTGGGGGTGCTGCGGCTGGACACCGGCTCCCCGCTGATGCTGGAGGACTGGAATGTCGTGTGGCCTTTGCTGGAGCTGGGGTCACCAAAGGTGCGGGAGGATGCCTGGCCCACGCTGGCACTGGGGACCCCAAAGGTGATGTGGCCAATGCTGGAGCTGGTGGCCCGGCCTCCGCTGGATGCCAGGATGGTAGTCCTCTGGCTCAGGATGGACCCAGGGACGACACTGGGGCTCCTGGTGGTCACCAGGGCCATGCCTGAGCTGGAGAAGCCTGTGCTTGACGTGCCCTCCGTCTTCCTCACGGTCTCTGCCGGATCCTTCTGCTGCTGCTCCCAGGCCTGCTCCCGGGCCTCCAGCTGGGACAGGGACATGAGTTAGGGGCCCAGGGAGGAGCTGGGGCCCTTCCCCATCCTTCCCCAGCAGGCTCCTGCACTCACCGACTTCAACACTTGCTTCAGCAGCTCCTCCTTGCTCATAGGATAATCATCTTTGACCTCAAAGCCTGGAGGGTCCTCCCTAGGGTGCGGGGAAGACAGGGTGAAGCTGGCCCTTGACCTCCTTGGCTGATGGCACCTCACTGCTCTGCCCAGAGTCCCTGAGCTGGCCTCGAGTGCCCTCTCTCCTTCTTCCCATACAATCTCCCAGAGCCCCTACTCCTTCTGGGACCCCCAAAGCACCTGCTTCTCCTTCTAACTTCCCCCCAGGGTCACACCCACCCTTGGGCCCCAGATGCTCCAAGAACCCTCCATCCCCATGGGTCCCGTCAGCCCCCATGGAATCTCCTTCCCATTCCTCCCCACCCTCCTTGGGCCTTGCTCACATGTTGTCTGGAGGCTGAGGTGGGGGGACCTTCTTCCGAAGCTCCTCGGGGCTCTGGCCGAGCACCAGGAGGGCAGCGTTGGCCAAGCTGGCGGAGGTGTAGCCCTGGAGAGTGGATAACCCCAGTGGTCCCGCAGGCCCAGCCCCCAGCCCCCAAGCCCTGCCTCCCCACCCACCCACCTTGAACTCGCTGAAGGCCTGCACGGTCAGGAGCTCCACCAGCCGCTTCTCAATGAGACCCAGGAAGAGGCCAATTTCCCGATCTCGCATGTGGTTCTTGACCCCGAGGAGCTCGTCGATGACGGTGCTGTCACAGTTCGCCTTGGTGAAGAGCAGCTGGATATCTGGGGGCAGCGGGGGCAGGCTCTTGGGGATCTGTTGCCCACTGTGGGCTGAGCCTCTCCCCACTCAAATCCCCACTGCCCCATTCTATGGGGGTAGGAGTTAAAGGCTCCTAGAGACAGAAGGACTTGCCCAAGCAGAGACCCAGATGGCAGGGGGGCACCGCTGAGCACCTGGCCACGTGGCTTGGAAAGCTGTAAAGCAGAAGCTGGGAGAAGCAAGAGGAAAACCAGACAGAGGCACCTCCATGGTGGGAGACTTTAACACACCCCAGTTAGAAGCAGACTCAACCTCCATTCAACCCAGTAGTTCCCGGTGATTCCAGATCTGGGGGTCTATCCTAGAGAAACACTCACACGTGGGCACCAGATGGGGGCAGGGGGCTTGCGGGGGGTGGGGGAGGGTGTCCACGAAAACTCACAGCAGCATGGGGGTTTTCTAAAATTTTTTCTGCTCTTGAACCCCACTTGCAAATCACCAGATGAGTCATTGTGCTTGGTGCATGATCCACTTGTATATACTCAATTAATGGGTCATTATTAATAAATGAGGTACCTGTGACCTTGACAAACCTACATGCAACTATACAACATCCCCACCAGCCATCTCCTTGCCTCCCACACCCAAAGATAGCATCATCCTCAATCCTGGGTCCACTGGTCCCTTATGTGTCCTTTAATATAGTTTCATTGCATTCATTCTAATTCTTAAACTTAGATATCATTTTTATATTTTATTTAACTCCATAGAAGGATCTCGTCAGCATCATTCCTAATGGCAGACAGCGTGAACCAACCTAAATGTCTATCTGTGCTGGTTTGAATGTATTACGTCCCCCAGAAAAAGCGATATTCTTTGATGCAGTCTTGTGGGGCAGACATTTTGGTGCTGATTAGATTTGCATGGAAATGTGTCCCACCCAAATGTTGGTGATAACTGATGAGATACTTCCATGGAGGCGTGGCCCCACCCATTCAGGGTGGGCCTTGATCAGTGGAGCCATATAAATGAGCTGATGAGCAGAAGGAACTCAGTGCAGCTGTGAGTGACATTTTGAAGAGGAGCTACAGCCAAGAGGGAATCTTTGAAGAAAGCATAGGAGCTGCAGATGAGAGACAGTTTGAAGACGGCCATTGAAAGCAGACTTGCTCCAGAGAAGCTAAGAGAGGACAAATACCCCAAGTGCAACTAAGAGTGACATTTTTGAGGAACTGCAGCCTAGAGAGGAACGTCCTGGGAGAAAGCCATTTTGAAACCAGAACTTGGAGCAGATGCCAGCCACATGCCTTCCCAGCTAACAGAGGTTTTCCAGACGCCATTGGCCATCCTCCAGTGAAGGTATCCGATTGCTGATGTGTTACCTCGGACACTTTATGGCCTTAATACCATCACTGTGTAACCAAATAAACCCCCTTTTATAAAAACCAATCTGTTTCTGGTGTTTTGCATTCCGGCAGCATTAGCAAACTAGAATACCATCCATAGAGAAATGACAAAGTTTATAACAGCCATGTTAAGAAACACCAGACACCAAAAATCAAGAATGAGATATCACTATATTTTATTATCAATGTGCATGGATCACCAAGCTATTACTGAATGAATATAAAAGCAGATAGCACCATGATATATGGAGGAGCACATCATTTATGTAAAAAGAGAAAAGGCAACCAAAAAATAATAATAAATTTTGTCTGAGTAGATATATGTTGGTCAATTCAGAGAAAAAGCTATAGAGATTAACCTAGCCTGATGGAAAAGGGATTGCCTTTGGGGAGGAGGAAGAAGAGTAGAATTGGGAGTTGCTTATAGGAGACAGAATAACGCCACACACACACACACAAAGATATCTATGTCCTAATCCCCAGAAGCTGTGACTGTGTTAGGCTAACATGGCAGAGGGGAGTGCAGGTTGCTGATCAGCTGACTTTACAAGAGGGAGATGAACTTGGCTTATCCAAATGGGCCTGCTGTAATCACAAAGGTCTTTAAAAATGGAAGAGGGAGGCAGGAGAGAAGTTAGTCAGGGAAGGAGATGGGATGATGGAAGCAGAAGTCAGAGGGATGTAACGCATCCTGCCATCGCCAGCTTTGAGGATGGAAGGGGCCACGAGCCAAGGAATGGAACACAGCCTATAGGATGTTTTTCCCCCAGTGCCCCTGGAAAGGAACATGGCCCTGCCCACACCTTAATTTTAGTCCGGTGAGACTCCTTTCAGACTTCTGACCTCCAGAACAGTAAGATAATAAATCTGGGTTGTTTTAGGCCACTGCACATGGCAGTCACTTGTTACAGAGCCATAGGAAACTCAGATAGTGGTCAAGAGGAACTGGTGTGTGATGTTTCTATTTTTTACAATGATAATGTGATTATCATGGGGTAATTTAAAATTAAGTTTTTGAAAGTAAACAAAAAAATTGCAAATGGTGGAAACAAAAGATCATAAAGGCTCTTCAAGAACATCAACAAGTTGCATCCCCTTTTCCCATAAAGTCGACATCCCTTTTCAACATGAACAGGTTATGGCGGTCACTGCCTAGACATCCCTGAAGATCAGGAAAGAGATTAGACTAGAGGAAGGGGTAGCAACAGACAAGATGGAACTTAACAAAGGATTATGAATACTGAACCTGTATATAATTTTCTTTTTCTTAGTAGCGCTAGGGTAGTAGAATAGCTAGAAGGAAAGAATTGAAATGGTGGAACTGTAACCCATAGCATTCTTTGAAATTTACTCTGTAGCTACCTATTAAATTATATTTGAAAGTTACCACCTTTTTGTATGTATGTTATATATCACAATAAGGAAATAACTAAAACTCTGGAACTGTAACCCATAACATTCTTTGAAATTTGCTCTCTGACTACTTGTTAAATTTCACTTGGAAAGTTATCATTTCTATGTATATATGTTATATACTACAATAAAAAACTATGATAAAAAGATAATAAAGGATTAGAAAAGCACTACATATTTTAAAACGCAGCAGAGATGATATCTTTCCAGATACACATGGAAAAGGCACAAAAAGGAACCAAGGAAACTGCAGTACATTTCTAAATGCAAAAATCACACAGACCGTATGCAGAAGTAAAACGTGTGACAGCAGTAGCACGAATGGCCAGCGGAGGGAAACGGAAGTGCGCTGCCGCCCTTCCCTGCTCACAGCCCCCCCATGCTGCCCAGGAACCCCAGGGGAAAGCCCTGCTGCCTCTTCCTGGCCCCACTTCAGCCAACTCCCCACGCGCACCTCTTGCATCCCACTCCTGCAAGATCCCAGCATGCACCTGCTGTGTTCAGCCTCCACCTCTTGGGCCTGCGGGTTCCCCCTGCTGGGAGATCCCTCCCTCCCCGGTTTGTCAGTGAAATACTCATCCTTCAAAATCATCCTCAAGCATCGCCGCCTCCTGGAAGCCTCCCTGTCACCCCAGCAGGGTCAGCTTCACGGGCCGGGGTGCTCAGAAGGGCCTCACCCTTTGGTTCGATGCTCTGCAGTCGCCATCTGGAAATGCTGGACAATTTTTTAACAAGGGACCCGGCATTTTCATTCTGCACTGAACCCCGCAAATTATGAAGCCGGTCCTGCCCCCTAGACTGTCAGGGCCTCCTCTCCTCCACAGTGCCGTCTCCTCCTTCCTCAGGCCGGGGTTACACGCGCCTCTGCCCAGGTCAGCCTCCTCGTGCCCGGTCTCCTCCCCACCAGGACGGCGTCGCCTACCACAGGGCTTGACACAGCAGGTCAGGAGGACAGAGGGCAGGAGGGGACCCCGAGAACTGCACTCCTGCTATGATCTCAGGGTCAGATCTCCTGCTTGCTCATATGCGCGTGCACACACACACCAAGTTTGCCTCTCTCCATCTTGAGCTTTCCATACTGTTCCCATCTCGTTCTCACGGCAGCCTGCACAGCAGGTACCGCCAGCCCCGTTTTCACAGGGGGAAATGAGCTCAGCAAGAGGAAGCCACGCACCGAGCTTCCCAAATGACGGAGCTGGGATTCAAACCCAGCGCAGCCCGACGCCTGAGCGCTCTACACTGCTATTCCCCGGAAAAACAAGAACCAGACGGAGGGATGGAAGGGTGGATGGAGATGGGACGCAAGGATAGGCGAATGGCCCACGTCGCCTGTAACGTGCTCGCGTTTGGCCTGTCCAGGGCGTGCTGCTCTCGTCCTCCAAACGCGAGTGGGTCCGCCGCGGGCGCTCACCAGACTTGAGCTGCTCCAGCTGCCCCCGCAAGCCCTGGACTCGCGCCTGCAGGGCATCGGCCTCGGCCTGCACCTGGTCCGCGCGCTGCCGCAGCCCCGCGCGCTGCTGCTCCAGCTGCGAGCTCCGGCTGTCCTCGCATGCGCGGGCGCTCAGCGTGGCTTTCTGCATCTGCGGGGGGAGGGGGCGTGGGCGGGGGGCGGGGCCGGGGTGCAGGGAGGGGGGAGAGAGGGGCCCGGGAAGAGGAGGGGCGGCGGAGGGCGGGGCGCACGCACCTCCTTTATCTCCTCCTGCAGATACTCCAGCTCTGAGTTCTGCTCGTTGATGAAGTTGAACTCAGCGAAGTTTCGTTCCTCGACTGGGGGAGCGCCGGTTCCAGACGGCGGGAGACCGGGACAAGCAGAGTGAGGGAAAACCCGAGAGAGAGACACACAGGGGGACCGAGAAAGAAGTATTGAGAAAGAGGGAGAGACGGAGAGAGAGTGACAGACACAGGGGACACGGAAATTCAGAGCAAATCAGGGTGAGGGACAGAGAGCCACAGAGAGACAATCCCAAAGACTCAGCAGAGGGCAGAGACAGAGATACAGACGCGGAGAAATAGAGTGAGTGAGAGGAAAGGAAGAGCTGTGGAAAGAGAAGGGCCCCAAGAAACAGACTGCGCGGGGACACAGTGAAAGGAAAAGGGACACGCGGGGGAGGGAGGATTTACAGGGCGACCCGCGCCGCAGGAATGGAGAGGGGGGCGGACACAGTAAAAAGAGATCCAGAGGGAGAGAGGAGGGGGGCCAGGGAGACCGAGAGAGGGAAGGAGGGAGGGAGGGAGAAAGGAAAAGACTGACTCGGAGATAGGGAGCGATGAGGGGCCCAGACACAGGATTGGGGTGCAGAAGCCAGAGGGGGAAGATAGTAAGAAGTGTAGGGGGCAGGGGGGCAAGGCAGCGGCTCCCAAGCCTGATTCCTCCATCCCTCCCTCCTTGGGAGTCTCCTCGGCCAGGCAGGAGGCCGGGGTGACAGGTGGACAGTCTGCACTTGATTCAGGAGGCGCCGGGGGGCCGCACCGCAGCCTCCCCCTGCCGCCCTCGGCCGCCCCAGGCCCCACTCACTCTCCAGGTACTTCTGGACCAACGTGTCGGGGTCGCTCTCCCCGGTCAGCTGGGCCAGCTTCTTGAGGGTGTCCTCGTATCGCAGCACCAGCTTCTCCTGGGAGGTCTTCCTCAGGCCTTCGGCCACCTCCCGGGCTGCGAGCAGACGGGGCGGGCAGGCAGGTGAGCTCGCAGGCTGCTAGCGGAGGGGCGTGGCTGGCCTGGGCTCCGCCCCCTCCCGCACCCGCGGCCAACGCCTCACCCCGTTTTCCCTCCTTCTCCATCACCGCGGGGTCTGGCTGCCGGTCTTGGTTCTTGAGCTTGAGGAAGCCGTGCAGCCGGTCCAGGTGCGCTATCTGCCGCTGCAAGGCCTGCGCCTCAGTCTCGTTCTGGACCACCTCCTTCTCCGCCCTCTCCCGCAGCAGGCCCATCTTGGTCTTCGCCTCCTCCCTGGGGGGAGGTCAGTGAGGGGTCAGGGAGATAGGTGGATTGGGGTCACACTTGGGTCACAGGGATGGGGTGGGTCAGCCTGGGGTCACAGAAATGGGGAGGGGTCAGGCTGAAGTCTTCCTAGGGTAACACAAAGCAGACAACTTTCTAGGTTCCTAGGGCTGGGTCAAGACAGGGTTATGGGGCTGAGTCAGGGCCAGGGCGCTGGGCCCCACTGGAGACCATTTGGGACCCGTGGACTGGTGGCAAGATGTATACGATGGCACAGCAAGAAAGCATCCCCAGCACCCGACAGGTAGTCCCTGGGGATGAGGTAATCACGCCCTGGGGGTGCAGGAGGCTTGATCCAGCCCCATTCAGGCCTCCAGCTGGACAGATCCGTGACATCACCGCCACCTGTTAGGGGACTGGGGGCGCCCCAGAAGCCTCGCCCACTCAGCCAGACTGCTCAGCTGGAAATGTAGCCTTTAAGCTTGTGAATGCATTGCAGCCACCTGAAAATTCAGTACTCCAAGCCTACTTCCCGGGCCACAGGGTCCCAAGTCAGAGGTCTGGGTCAGCAGATACAGCAGACCACTCTCCTTTAGGTCCTACTTCCCACCGCCACAGGCTCACTTGCCTCTACCGAGAGCACCAGCTTCTTCTGTTCAAATTCCTTTAAGGCTTACTTTGTACCATCCTCCTTTGTGGGAAGCCTCCCCTGACAGCCACCGGCCCCAGCCTCCAGCAACCCTGCCACCCTCCAGTGGCCACCTGTTCCGGTTTGCTAATGCTGCCATTTTGCAAAACACCAGAAATGGATTGGCTTTTATAAAGGGGGGGTATTTGGTTACACAGTTACAGTCTGAAGGCCATGAAAATGTCCAAGTGAAGGCATCAACCCAAGTATACCTTCACCGAAGGAAGGCCAATGGCATCTGGAAAATGTGCTGAGAGGGCACATGGCTGGCATCTGCTGATCCCAGGTTGTGTTCCAGCTCCTCTCAGCTCCTGTGCGTTCTTCAGAGTGCCCCTCTTGGCTGCAGCTCCTCTTCAAAATGTCACTCTCAGTTGCTCTGAGGTCCCTCTGTGAGCTCTTTTTGTAGAACTCTAGTGAACTAATCAAGACCTACCCTGAATGGGCAGGGCCACATTTCCATGGAAACATTCAATCAAAAGGTCACACTGTAATCAAAGGTGTAACTTACAGTTGAGTGGGTCACATCCCCATGGAAACAATCAGAAAGTTCCAACCTAATCAATACTAATCCGTCTGCCCCCATGAGATTGCATTAAAAAATATGGCATTTTCTGGGGGACATAATATATACAAACCAGCATAGTGCCCCTCAGTGGTTAGGACACAGTTCCTTCTGAGCCTTGGGCTCCACACCTGGTCTGAGACCACTTAAGGGCTGGGAAGAGGGAACCCAACTTCCTGAGAGCCTGGGAGTGGGAGCTGCTTTACAACAGCATTCCCTGAATCCCCACTGTGGCCCCGGGAGGTCAATACATCTATTATCTCCATGTCACAGTGGAGGAAGCAGACCCAGGGAGGAGGAGTGACCTCCCACAGGTCACTTGGCAAGGAGGTTTGGAAGGCACGGGCTGGCCTGCCAGGAAGTATGGGTCATGACGCCTGCTCTTCCCTTCTAGCTGAGGCCACCCTGCCCTTGGCCCCAGCCGGGCTGTCCATCGCAGTGAACTGGGGGAGGCTGTCAGAGGTGAGATGGGAGGGAGCAAGTTCCTAAGGATGCACAGGCTGGCCAGCAGGCCATCACTTATGGGACTTAGCTGAAAAGATGAGCTGGGTCAATCGGACTCCCTCATTCGGAATTTGAACTGGGAAATACTAAGAATAAGACAGCCAGAAGCTGAAGCTAGAAAGACGTTAGGGAGAAGCCAAGAGAAGTCACAGCAGACTCAGGTTATGATGAAACAGAAATTATAAGTGAACAGAAACCAGAGGTGGAGCTGGATTTAGGAGAGGTTCTTGGCGAACCCATGTGTTTATGCGCAGAAAGCGTGAGCCACAGTTGAGGCCAAGCACAGGTAAGAAATCACAGAAACCAGACAGTAGACCTGGGCCATGGCTCATGTCCTGAGGACTCACAAACCCTGAGTAAGCAGAAGTCATGAGGCAGAAGCAAGGCACTGAAAAGAACATGATGAAACCATTCGGAGCAAGAGAAGAACAGAGCTGAAGCTCAGAAAAGAAGTAGTGATGGAATAAGAGAGAGATCGTGGAGCCCAGGGGAGCCCTAGAGACAGACAGCGAAGCCAGTTCCTAGAGCTGCTTCGGCTTCTCAATTCCATACTCCACATCTGATTATCTCAAGGTGGCCTGAGGGACTCTCTGTCTATTGCAACCAAGCCCCTAGATCCAGCCCTATCTGAAGCCCTTGGCCTTCGCAGTTAGGTGAACCTGCTAAATTTTTCTTTTATCTTAAACTGATTTGAGCTGGATTTCTGAACCTTGGATTTGAAAGTTTTGCTAATCTACCCCCCCCCTTGACCTATAACTCTCTTATTTCTCTCATGTAGGCTTATTTCTAGCTCTCCTCCTTGCCTGGTAAACCCTGGGGGATTATTCTGAGGTGGAAAGAGGTGGTCTTAATTATTAAGACTTGGGTGAAGAAAGATACACTGGAGGAGTCACAAAAGGTCCTAAGTGAGGGGCTGGGAACTAATCTAAGTTGGAAAGAATTTCTAAGTATTTGCACCCAAAGTCTTCCTCGCATTTTCCAGAAAACTGATGCCCAAAGAGAGTGATTACTGAAGATTCCAGAGTGACACGGATGAGCCTCAGAAAATCCTTGTCACTTGCCATAGAACAAATGTTTTTCATCTGGGAACCGATGGGCTTTATGAACCGTCACCAGCAGAACACGGTGTGATGACATTTAAGTGGTTCCATTCCCAAGAGGTAATTTGCATAATTGATGACCAGAAAAGAAACAAAGATAATAGAGTTCCTCAGTCCACATCTTGGCCTACATCATGCAAAGTTTTGCAAGCTCACAACTTTGTAAGATAGTAAAACCATGCCCTAATGTGCGTGATAAGTGGGGTCCAAAAAATTCAGTCTCACAAAATGACAGCCATATAGTTGAGACACTAATGGAAATTAATAGCTTGTGGCCAAAATTAAAGAACGTGAATATTACAATGTACACTGCTGACCACATGTGACCTGAAAAAGTCCCAAAGGATCAATGGACCATCACTCCCTAGACGCACACACACAAACCAAAAGGCAAACACTTAAGCACATTCCCTTTCTTCTTTTTTTAGTACATTCCCTTTTGTCAGCAGTCACTGACCAGGAAAAGGGAGCCAATTGCCAACCCCAATTATAACCCAAATGTATTTACCTCTGGTTTTCTACGGCAGGAGTCTATTAGAGAGAATCTATTGAAGAATAGACTAGAATGGGGGTCAGCGAATTACACCTGCAGGTCAGATCCAGCCCACTGCCTGTTTCTGTACATCCCATGAGATGTACAAAAGAATACGTGAGATGTACATAAGAATGGATTTTATATATTTGAATAGCTGTGGGGTATGGTGGTTTAGAGCTGTGTGTACCCCAGAAAAAATGTTCTTAAACTTAATCCATTCCTATGGGTGTGCGCCCATTGTAAGGAGGACCTTTTGATGAGGTTGCTACAGTTAAGGTGTGACCCACCTCAGTCAGGATGGGTCTCATTCCTATTACCAGAGACCTTTATGAGTGGAATGAAATTCAGACAGAGGGAGAGAAGGACACAGAAGGAGCAGCCAGAAACTGAACATCAAAGGAAACTGGAAGAGAAGAGAGAGACCAAGAGATGCCAACACACGCCTTGCCATGTGACAAGCCGAGGACCAAAGACCACCGGCAGCCAGCCCCAGAATGCCAGCCTTCGGGAAGAAAGCATCTCCTTCCTGTTACCTCAGTTTGGACTTTCTTTAGCCTCAAAACCATGAGCAAATGAATTCCCATTGTTTAACCCGACCCATTAAATAGTATTTGTTTAAGCAGTGCAGGAAACTATAATGGGGGGAAATCAAAAGAAGAATAATATTTTATGATGTGGAAAAATTACATGAAATTCAAATTTCAGTGTCTGTTAATAAAGTTTTCTTAGAACCAGCGATGTCTATTCGTTTACATATTGTCTATGGCTGCTTTCATGCTACCACAGCAGAATTTAGGGGAGACAGAAACCACATGGCCCTCAAAGCTGAAAATCTTACTACCTGGCCCTTTATAGAAAAGGCTTGTGGACCCCTGGGCTAAAGGCGGTCCGTCTCTGTAGCACCCAAATGAAAATGGAAAAGCTGGGTGTGCTGGTTTAATCTATTTGTCCCCCACATAAGCCATGTTATTTAATGCAATCTAATGGGGGCAGACTTGTTAGTCTGTTGATTAGGGTGGAACCTCTGATTGGGTTATTTCCATGAAGGTATGGACCCTGCCCATTCAGGGTGGGTCTTGATTGGTTCACTGGGGTGCTTAAGAGAGCTCAGGTGCCTACACAGGCAGTGACTCTTGGAGATGCTTGGAGAAGGATGTTTGGAGATAAGCTAAGAGATGAAGCCCAGAGTTTGCCCTGGAGAAGCTCAGAGGACCCCCAGATGCTTAGAGAGAAATGCCCTGGGAGAAACAAGAAGTACACACAGGAGCTGAGAGAGAGGAGCCCAGAGACATTTTGGAGAAAGCCATTTTGAAATGCAACCCGGGAGCAAAGGAACAGCAGGCGCCAGCCACGTGCCTGCCCAGCTGACAGTGGTGTTCCGGACACCACTGGTCTTTCTTCAGAGAAGGTATCCTCGTGTTGATGCCTTAGTTTGGACACTTTTATGGCCTTAGAGCTGTAAATTTGTAACCCAATAAATCCCCTCTATAAAAACCAATCTATTTCTGGTATTTTGCATAATGGCTGCTTTAGCAAATCACAACACTGGGTATAAGAAATCATTGGGGTATAAGCAAGGGAGGGGGTTCCCCTTGCAAGGCAAAGAAGCAGAGACCAGGAGGTGTCCCAGAGCTGGACTGCAGAAGAGACTGCTTGTGTCCTAGGTGTACGGGACAGGAGGGGCATCTCCACCGCTGGGGTGCATCACACGGGGCAAGAAGTGGGACCCAGCCGGCAGAGCTGGGGACTTGGTGGGGGTGGGAGAGAAGAGGTGCTTGATGAAAAAGAAACGAAGTTCGGACCCTCTCTTTCTTGGGTTCTGAACCTTTTGGCCAGTGCCTTATGAAAAGGCAGGTATGAGCTTAGCCCAGCTAGGACCTGCCACCTGGACGTCCCTCCTGGGGCCCCACCTGATGCTGTAGGCAGCAGTGGAGTTGGCGATGAGAGTGCTGACCGCCTGCCGCACGTGGTGGATCTCCTGCCCAGGAAGACAACAGAAGAAGCGTCAATCCCTGCAATGTCGCCACTAGTCTCTCTGTTAGGCCCCACACTTACCAGAGAAGAAATGGAGTTCCAGTGCCTGCAAGATGTGGACCATGCTAATTAGCAACTGTCTGGGAAAGGGATTCTAAAGAGGTATGGAATAAAAGGGAAGAGCCAAATGCTGAGCTGGAAAGCTGGCTCAGAGAGCTCATTCCGGAGAAACCTTAACCGAGAATACTCCTAAGACCTAACTTGCTTGATGGCTTTGGAGAGATTTATGTGAATTTTGTAATAGTGACTGTGCTGCTCTGTTTTCTAGTTTCTTGGAAATATCCTTGGAGTGTTCTAAGAGAAATAACAGGGTGGGAGGATTAGAATCCATTTAGAGTCCCTGGGTCAAGGCGTACCTCCCAACCTGTCCTTCACCACCCCAGCCCCTCGTGCTGATTTTTGCAAAAAGAAACCCAGGATGGACAACCAGAAACTAACGATATAGGTTGCCTATGGAGCCTGGTGGAAGAAATGGTGACTAAATGGTGCTTCTCTGCAGATACCTTTTGGCATAGTTTTGATTTGGGAAGCTTGTTGATGTTTTACATATTCATAAATTTAAATGAAGGAAGATAGGAGAGAAAACAAAAATTGTAAACAAACAGAAGTATATCGACCTAAATGTATTTCAAATGAAGAATATAACCACACACAAAATAAAGAACTAACCCAAGTAATAATTTAAGTAGTTAGAGAAATAGCGAGTTACTCATACTCTCAGAAAACAAAACAATCTTCAAACAAATTTTGAACTTTACTTACTAGGTTTGAGAGACAGGGGGACAGCCGTAGCAATACAGAAACCATTTGTGTGTATTGTAGGACTGAGCAAATGAGTAAGTATATTGATGCTGTTAGGAACCAAGTTTCTCACTGGGGGTGAGGACACATGTAAGTATGGAATTGGGGATGCTCAAGAAAAACCAATGATACTGGATTGGAATTAGAGGTATGAATGTGAACTCGTGATTTAAAAATATGTGTATGCTTCCTAGCTCCATCCATTGAAAGGCCTCAAAGTAATGACACCCCTGTAGCAACATGCACACTCAGGGCCTACATCTTGGTTTCTAAATACCTGTTCTCCCTTAGAAAGAACCAGGACTCCTTGGAGAAGTAGGTAATTTCAGGGTTGGGGCAAAGCAAGTACAAGATGACTATGTTCTTGCATCAGAAAGTAACAACATGCTCCCCTAAAAATGAGGGGGGGCATGTCCAAAGGACCCAGCACCAGCTTGAAGGGCTCCCACCAGCCAAATGTGGGACAGACTGAGCATCGAAATGAACAACATGGTCATGGATTATAAGACAACATGAACGCTTACCGCTAATACAAAAATATGTAGGGGAGAAGGAGAAGCTCTTCCTTAGGTAAAATGCTATCTTACAAATGCAGAAGAAATTTTAGAGTAAAAAGAAAATCACCATTTTGCAGCCAATACAGTACTAAGGATTCAGACAAGAATCAATGATGCTTAAAGAATTGGGTGAAGTGTGATGGGGAACAGGGTACTTATGTAGCCTCAAAGAATCTCCCCACAGGCCTCTTATTCATTGCATCACAAAGGGGAAGATGGTAACTTTACACAGAAAGAACCTGGCTACACAAGTGACTAAAGTTAACATCACTAGCAATGGGACAAATGGACATCAGGTGTCTCCACCCAATGCCCCTGAAGGACACAATATCACCTCTGCGATATTCCCCCCAAAATGCAGAACCAGAGTTGAATCATGAAGGAATATCAGATAAACCCAATCTACGGATAGTCTATAAAATAACTGGCCTGGACTCTGCAAAGAAAGTCAACCTCATGAAGACAAGGATGGGGGGCTCTTCCAGATGAACGGGATCTAAAGACCCAGGACAACTGAAGGCAATGTGGGCGCCTGGGCTGGAACTGGGGCAGGAAAAGCAATTTCTATAAAGGACACAATTTGGGCAATCGAAGAAATTTAAACAGGGACAGTTTAGAATCACAAGATGGAGGTCCCTGACTTGGATAACTGCACTGTGACGATGTGAGAAAATGGCCTTGCTCTTAGGAAACAGACACTGAAGCACTTACGAACCTGTCTACAGTTAATTATCACATAGTTCAGCAATCATAATAAACTACTCTCAGCAAAATAATAATCATATATACACACAGACACACAGAGAGAGAGGAGGGAAGAGGGAGGAAGGAGGAAGGAGGGAGGAGGGAGGGAAGCAAATGTGATAAATTTCAACAACTTGTGAATCTTGGTGAAGGGTACATTGAACTTCTTCACACTATTCTTGTACCTTTTCTGAAAGCTTGAACTTCTTTCAAAATAATTGTTAAAAGTGAAATAAACAGATGAATGGATAAACAAAATGTGGCGTATCTATACAATGAATATTATGCAGCCATGAAAAAAAAGAAAGTGCTGGTACATGTGACAACATAAATGAACCCAGAAGACACATGTTGAGTGAAATAAGCCAGACACAGAAGGACAAATATTATGTGACTTCTCTTACAGGAAATACTTAGGAGAAGCAAATTCATAAGAGATGGCAGAAAAGGGGTTACCAGAGGCTGGGGGGAGGGGGGAAAGGGGAATTGGTGCTTCACGGGTAGGATTTTCAGTTTGGGATGATGAAAATGTTCTGGAAATCAAGGTGAAAGGAAGAAAGAGGAGTTCTTCAAAGGATTTCTGAGGTCAGAGATACCTGTGGAAAGTAATGGTCTTGCTTGCTAATTGATTACCCTGGGGGCTAATATTGAAAATGGCATCTCTGCTTTCTGCACACGTAAATCAGGCTGCTTTCTTTGGTAGAGGAATCCTGGCTCCGATCAGTTCCGCACTTGAAGCCCGAGCACTGGAGAAGGAAGAGTGGGGGGCTGGAGGCAGGCCCTCGTGGGGTCCCGGGTCTTAGCCCACTGACCTTGTGCAGTTTGCGGTCCACACTGAGATAGCGGTTCCGCTCGATCCGCAGGAGGTCCAGCTCCTCCCGCAGGGCCGCGTTCCGCGCCAGCTGGATGTCAAAGCGACAGATGACCTGGGTGGGGCCGACACAGGGGGCTGTCAGAGGCTGGCAGGGAGCACCAGTCAGAGATGGGGCCTGTTCCCTCTTGGGGGACCCTGATGGCCACACCCTGCCCCGCTTGCCTGCCCAGGCTTCAGTCTCCTTCCTCCTGGGGAACACTCCACCCCCTGGGATGCTGGGATCCCGGCAGCTCAGGGCTGTCCACACCCCAAAATCTAGTCCAGCTTTTCCAGAACCTGATGCCTGTGCTCAGTTCGGCCCCGACCCCCAGAGTTCAGGTTTTGGGGAGACCCGAGAGGCTGACTCTCACCCTGTCCAACTGGTCTTCCAAGATCTTGATCCGTCGCCGGATCTTGACCTTCTGATCCATGATGAATCCCGGGGCCCTGGCGTCCTTTCGATGGACAAAGATCCTCAACTCCCACTCCTGGATCTGGAAGACAGGGTCTGCAACCGGTTGGTTGGCTGAAAGTGGGGGCGACCGAGAGACAGGGATGGGGTGGGGGTGGTGGAGTGAGTTGGGAGGGGGACTGACCATGTGTGGCGGACATTTGCCATTCCCGTCATCCCGCAGCTCCTCTGGCTTTCTTTTGCCAACGGTGGTCTGGCCTGACTTCCAACCCATGACCTCCAACCCATGACCCGGGTCTGGAAGGACACGCGACCCAAGCTGGGCCAGCCAAAATCCTTTCCTGGTATTTTGGGGGAATCACATGAGCTGGAAGGATGGGTATCCAGGACTGAGTCCCCCACCACGAGGGGGAATCGTGGGAGCAGGAGGCCAGCAGACAAGAAGTGGAGACAAGATTGAGAGGTGGCCAGGTTGAGCCTCGAGGCATTCGAGTCCCTGAATCCAGTGAGGTCTGACCAGCTCCCAATTATCCTCTCGTTTCATATTCATCTTCACTCATTTAGTGCCTATCCTCTCTCCCCAGCTAAAGTGTAAATTCTAGGAGGGCAGAGATTTTAGTCTGTTTTGTTCACTGCTGTGAACATCTAAAACAGTGTGGCCCAAGAAGATAAGTGAATTGCTAAAGACTGTGCTTCCCAAGCTATGTACCAGGGAACCCCATGACACTGCAGCAAACTCAAAGGGGCACCTCGGGAATATTTTTAATTTTTGAGGGAAACACAGTAAGTACTAATAGTTAGATGCCAAGCTAACTAAATAGCTGAAGGTAGTTCCCAGGCTCAACACTAGATGGCGATGACATTCCTTTCCATGATATTCCTGAAATTGCATTTTCAGCGGTTTCTGTGATAAAAAGCAAATACTCTAAAATGTTACCACTGGGGCTAACTAAGCCATGCACGCAAGGGATGACTCTGTATTATTTCTTATAGCTGCATGTGTATCTACAATTATCCCAATAAATTTTTCAATTAAAGAAGAAAAAAAAAGTGCTACGTGAAAAACAACGTGGAATAGAAAATAAGCAAAGATGTCCAAATCTGATTCTGAGGTTTGAAAAGTCACACAATGCCAGGCAGGCATACACATCCAATTGGTAAGTAATTATGACTTTCACAGGTACAATACAATTTTTTTTTCAATTTCCATATAGTCTTTTTACAACTGATTTCTAAGTCGTTAGGACATAAACCCTTCTTAGATTGCTTGGATCAAGCTACTTAATAAAGACAACACAGGAGGGCTGTGCCGGGGCCACCTCAGACAGCTCATGAGAGCTGACTGTCACATTTTCAAGAATTTTGCGAGCCACCTGACTGATGAAAGCTGGAAATTGGCCATTGTGTTAGCTTGCTGTTGCTGTGTAAAAAAAATCACCACAATCTCAGTGACTTAAGACAACACCCATCTGTTATTATGTCCCAGTTTCCATGGGCCAGGGGTCTGGGCACAGCCAAGGTGGGTCCTCTGATCAGGGCCTCACAAAGCTGCAGTCAGGGTGTCAGCCAGCCTGTGAGCTCCTCCGAGGCTCCGGCTCCTCTCCCAGATTACATGGTAGCAGAATTCGTTTCAGCCTCTCCAGATCCCTCGTGATCCGCACCATGTGGCCCTCTCCATGACATGACGACTTGCTTCTTCAAGGCCAGCAGGAGAATGTGTCCCCAGTTAGCTGGAGACTTAGACAACATAACCTGCTCAAGGGAGTGTCGTCCCATCTCCTCCACTATCTTCTCTCGGTTAGAAGCAAGTCATGGGTTCTGCTTGCTCAAGGGTGGTGGGGTGGGTTATACAAGGACATGGCTTATTGGGGGTCCACCTTAGGGTGTAACACAGCCAAGTTGGGGGTGTTTATATACTTGCTACAAATCAGAGCTTTTTTTCCCCTAAGAGCTGCTTTACCAGCATACCTCTGACTGCGAGGTGTTTATTTTGGCTTAAACACTTCTAAGAAACTAAGGGTGCCAGGAACAAAGAAAATTTGGGACCCACCGTTCAAGAAATTCTTCCCTTCCCCAAGATTAGAAAATACCCTCTTCCAATTTTTAAAACTGTTCACATTTTGCTTTTCACATTAGGTCTCTAATCCAACTAGAATTTATATTTTCATATGGTATGAGGTTGAAATTTTTAAAGCAGTTGTATTGAGGTATAAATGGCATTCAATAAACTGCATATATTTAAAGTACACAATGTGATAAGTTTTGACACAAAATTTTGAATGTATCTGTCATCCTCAAAGTTTCTTCAGGCCCTTTGTAATTCTTTGACCTCCCTCCCTTCTTGCAGTATCCCATCCCCAGTGCTTTCTGTCACTATAGATTAATTCACATTTTCTAGAGTTTTATACTAATGGAATCGTATCATACACACTCTTTTTGGGGGAGTGGGACATGGCTTCTTTCACTCAGAAAAATTTCTGTGAAAGCCATCCATTTTGTTTTATCAGTGGTCCCTTCCTTTTCGTGGCTGCATAGTCTTCCATTGTATATACTCACCACAATTTGTTTACCCATTTACCTGATGATGGACGTTTGGGTTGCTTCAAGTTTTGAAGTTTACAAATAAAGCTGTTAAGAACTTCCACAATTCATTCTATGGACATACGCTTTCTTCTCTCTTGGCTACATACTCAGGAGTGGATGGCTCAATCATGTGGTAGGTGCATGTTAAAATTTTAGAAACTGGGAAGCTGTTTTTCAACATTTTACATTCCCACCAGCAGTGTATGAGAGTTCCATTTCCTCCACATCCTCGGCAACACTTGGTATTGTCCATCTTTCTCATTTTAACCATTCTAACAGGTGTGTAGAAGTATCTCGTTGTGGTTTTTATTTGCATTTCCCTAGTGACCAACAATAGTGAGCATCTTTTCACAGGCTTATTTGCCATTCTACATCTCCTTTGATGAAGTGTCTGTTCAAGGATTTGTGCCCACTTTTTAAATTGTTTTCTATTGTTCTCTTTCTACTAAGTTTTGCAAGTCCTTTATAAATTCTGACACAAGTCCTTTACTTTGCAATTTTCTCCCAGTCTGTGACTTCTCTTCTCATTCTCTTAAAAATGTCTTTTGAAGAGAAGAAGCTTTTGACTTTCATGAGTCCAATTTTTCAATTCTTTCTTTTCATGTTTTTGCCATTGTATCTAAGAGATCTTTGCCTAACCCAAGGTCACAAAGATTTTCTCCTATATTTTTTTCTAAAAGTCCTATACTTGTGTGTGTTGCATTTAAGTCTATAGCGGTTAACATCTAACTTTTCCTTTTACAAATCTTATGCACAGAAAAAATGTGTAGAATACATATTTACAATTTATTGTAAATTCACAAAATGAACATCCTTGCAACTCCCACCCTGTGGCCTCATAGCACCCTCCAAGTGTCCCTTCTCATCCCTGCCATCTTCCTTTCCAGAGGTGCCACTGTCCTTCCCAGTTAGTTCCTGTCGCTGCTGTAACAAATTACCACCAATTGAGTGGCCTTAATACAATATAAGTTTATTATTTTAGACTTCTGGAGGTCAGACATCAGAAACCAGTTTCACTGGATTAAAACCAAGATGTCGAGGGAGACAACAAAGATGGCGGCATAGAGAAGAGTGGAAGACTGCTAGTCCCCCTGGAACAATTGATAAATGACCAAAAAACCAGCAAATAACCTGGAACAACTGCAGGGAGACAAATGTGACTGTCCACTCATCACACACCAACCTGCAGACCCCCACCGAGAGCCAAGAGCCCCTCCCTCATGGAAGCCTTGCGGTGCTAGAGAGCAGAACTCTTGGAACAAGCGAGTGTACCTCAGCTCAGCTCCAACTGGGGTTTTAATGTTAACTGCTTAATACAGACAGCGAATCCCCAACAAGCAGACAGAGGCTTTTGATGACAACTGATCTTGGGAGAATCAGGGGACATATCTGTCTCAGGAAGGGGAGCACAGAGGATTGGGTGCTGTCTCTGGCCAATGGGTGAATCTGGGAGCTTCCTGTCCCCTTCTCTCTGAGGCAACCTGGGTGACTCAGTGGAGAAGCTGCAGCGATATTCAGCCCACAGAGCTTTGCAGCACTCTAACCAGCAGGATCAGAGAAACAAAATCTATGTATATGTAAATGACCTCTCTGGAGGGGGGCATAGCTTCCCAAGAGGAAAGGGTGGGGCCCAGCTCTTCTACCTGCCTTACATTCCGAAACAGACCCCAGGGCCTGGGGGAGCCTGGGGGAGGAGAGCCGTGGGCCATACCCCTTTACACCAGTCCATGACAGGCTGACAGGTGCACCTTCCAGGCAGAAAAGAACAGGGTGTGTCAATCCTCTAAGACACACCATCAGGGAAACCGGATAATGAATATTTCCTCCTTCTGTGACCTGAAACTGTTCTCATCTGGGAAAACCTGATTGGGGTGGCTTAGGAGGTCAGATGCCTAGACAACAGAAAACTACAACCTACACTAAGAAAATGAAGTTATGGCCCAGTTAGAGGAATAAATGTACACTTCAACTGAGATACAGGAATTTAAACAACTAATGCTAAATCAATTCAAAAAGTTTAGAGACGATATGGCAAAAGAGATAAAGACAGTGTTTATGAAAACACTGGGCATACATAAGGCAGAAATCAAAAGTTCAAAAAAAAAACAACTAGCAGAATCTATAGAAATGAAAGGCACAACATAAGAGACAAAAGACACAATGGAAACATACAACAGCAGATCTCGAGGCAGAAGAAAACACTCACGAACTGGAGAACAAAACACCTGAAAGCCTACGTGTTCAAAAAAACAACTAGTAGAATCTACGGAAATGAAAGGCACAACACAAGAGATGAAAGACACAATGGACAACAGCAGATCTCAAGAGGCAGAAGAAAACACTCAGGAACTGGAGAACAAAACACCTGAAAGCCTACATGCAAAGGAGCAGATGGAGAAAAGACTGAAAAAAATATGACCAATGTCTCTGGGAACTTGAAGATGAATGGAAATACAAGAATATACATATCATTGGTGTCCCAGAATGCGAAGGCAAGGGAAAAGGGGAAGAATCACTAATAGAGGAAATAAACAATGAAAATTTCCCATCTCTTATGAAAGACATAAAATTACAGATCCAAGAAGCGCAGTGTACTCCAAACAGAATAGAACTGAATAGGCCTACGCCAAGACACTTAATAATCAGATTATAAAACATCAAAGTAAAAGAGAGAATCCTGAAAGCAGCAAGAGAAAAATGATCCATCACATACAAAGGAAGCTTAATAAGACTATCTGTGGATCTCTCAGCAGAAACCATGGAGGCAAGAAGGAAGTAGTGTGATATATTTAAGATACTGAAAGAGAAAATCCATCAGCGAAGAATCTTATATCCAGCAAAAATGTCCTTATGAGGGAGAGCTCAAAATATTTCCTGGCAGACAATGAGAGACTTTGTGAACAAGACACCTGCCCTACAGGAAATACTAAAGGGAGCACACTACAGACTGATAGGAGAAGACAGGAGTGAGTCTGGAGCACAATTTTGGGAGATGGTAGCACAGCAATGTAAGTACACTGAACAAAGATAACTATGAATATGGTTGAGAGAGGAAGGTTGGGAGCATGTGAGACACCAGAAGAAAGGAGGAAAGATCAAGACTGGGACTGTGTAACTCGGTGAGATCTAGAGTGTTCAACAATTGTGATAAAATGTACAAATACATTCTTTCATGAGGGAGAACAAGCAAATGTCAACATTGCAAGGTGTTAAAAATGGGGAGGCATTGGGGGAGGGATGCAACCAACATAAACTAGAGACTGTAAGTAACAGAATCATTGTATTATGCTCCCTTTAATGTAACAAAGGCAACATACCAAGGTAAATGCAGATAAGAGGGGAGGGTAGGGGAGGCATGTGAGACACTTGACATTGGTGATGCTGTCTGACTCTTTATTCTACTTTGATTTAAGGTTATCTTTCCTTTGCTACTTCCTAGCTGTCTTTTTTTTTCCTCTTTTTTCTTTTTCTTTTGCCTCTCTACTCTCTTCGACTCTTCCTGCTGCTTTGTGGAAGAAATGTAGATGCCCTTATATAGATAGTGGTGAAGGTGGTGAACACATAAATATGTGATTATACAGGGTACCATCAATTGTTTACTTAGGATGGAATGTATGGCATGTGAATAAAACCATCTTAAAAAAAATGGATTGATGACAAAACCTTGAGAGTAATATACTGAGGGAAATAAGCCAGACACATAAGGACATATTTAGGAACTAATTATAATATATAAACTCACAGACATGAAATGAAAGGTACCAAGATAAAGGGCAAGGCTAAAGAATGGGGAGTAGTTGCTTAGTATGAGCAGAATGTTCAACTAAGATGAACTTAAATGTTTGGAAATGAACAGAGGTGTCGGTAGAAAGATGTGAGACTAACAGTGCCGAATGGTGTGTGAATGAGTTGGAAACAGGAAGTCAGAGTTATATATATAACCAGAAGGAAAATTGGAGGTCAAAAGATGGGAACGTATAAAACTGAATCCTACGGTGGGCAATGTCCGTGATTAACTGTACAAATATTAGAAATCTCTTCCATGAACTAGAACAAATGTATGACAATAAAACTAGAAGTTAATAATAGAGGGGCATATATGGAAAAAATATATACCTATTGCAAACTATATACTACAGTTAGTAGTATTTCAACGTTCTTTCATAAATAGTAACAAATGTACTATACCAATACAATGAGTCAACAATGGAGGGGGGTTGGTTAGGGATATGGGAGGATTCGAGTTTCCTTTTCTTTTTTTACCTTTTTTTTTTCTTCTTGTCTGGAGTAATGTAAAGGCTCTAAAAACTGAACAAAAATTAAGTGTGGTGATGGATGCACAGCTGTATGAGGGTACCAGGGACAACTGATTGTATACTTTGGATCTCTGGATAATTGTATGGTATGTGAACAATCTCCATTAAAAAATTAAAAAAAAAAAACCAAGATGTCAGCAGGGCTGCCTTCCTTATGGCCACTCTCAGGAACCATCCGTTCCTGGCCTTTTCCAGCTTCCAGATGCCGCCCCCATGCCTTGGCTCCTGGCCCTGTATCCCTTTGGCCTCTGCTCTGCCATCGCATCTCCTTCTGACTCTGACCCACTGGAGCCTGAACATAACCCTCCCAGGTGGGTGCTCTTCATAGCCCCATTTCTCAGACGAGGAAGCCGAGGCTCGGGGAGGTTACGACAGGCACCTGCTCCTATTTAGGCTCCCCCGAGCCACATCTCGGCACCCACCTGCCTGTCCAGGTCTCTGGTCTGCTTCTGCAGCTCCATGACCTCGTCCTCGGCCTGGGCCCCGCACTTCAGCAGGCGGCCCATGCGCCCCAGACGCTCACTGTCCCGCAGCCTCTTGACCTGGCTCTGGGCAACACCGATCTGCACCTGGAGCTTGGCTCGTGTCTCCTCCAGGCGCTGGATCTCCTCCCTGCCAGCAAGGGGGGCAGAGCTCAGCATCACTTAAGGCCGGCTCATTGCCCCTGCCCTCCTCCCTCAGACCCCGCCCCCCGGTCGACGTCCCCCATCTGGGGACGCCGGTGCCAGGCTCACAGTTGCTTGTTGATGCGCTGGTGGACTTCCTTGCTGTAGGCCCGCCTTTCGCCTTCCATCACCTTGCACTGCCTCTGCAATCTGCTCAGCTCCCAATCTGCTGAGGGCGGGGCCAGGCAAGGAGCTCAATGGGAATCTCAGCCCCCAGCCCCTCCTCCCCAGGACCCAGGAATTCTGGTCCCCTAGGGTTTCTCAAGCTGTCAATTGCAGAGTCAGGAACATAGGTCAGCACCCCAGCATCCCATGTCCCTCAAACTCCCCACTCCTTCATATCCCTGTACCCCAAGCTCACCTGGGGTTCTTTTCCCAAACCTGCTCACCTCTGTTGGGACACATCTGTTTACCCACTAGAGGGCGCCCTTGGCAGGCCTCTCTGTCCCCAAGGGCCCTGCAGGACCAAAACTGGGCAAAGCTCAGGACAGGTGCCAGCCCCTCAGGCACCATCCGTGCACCGTCCCTCTCCCAGCCCCCACAGCCTGGTGGTCGTCAGCCTCACCTGCCTGCTCACCCTCTCTGCTCTGTCCCCTGGGTTCAGGTACCAACCTGCCAGCCTCCCGTCACTGCCCCAGAAGGGTCTTTCTACTCCCTGAGCTGACTGACCCAGGCCTTCCTGGCTCACAGCCCTCAGGTGGCCCCAACAGGTCAAAATCCCAGCTCCTCACCCTGGCTTTCAGGGCCCCAGCCACCCACCTCCGTAGTCTTGCCCCCCAATTCCCCACCCCCAAAGCACTTTAATCTAGTCCAACAGTTCTTAAACAGGGGCAATTTTGTCCCCCCACACACACACACCAAGGGATATTTGGTGATGTCTGAAGATATTTTGGATTGTTGGGGGGGGTTACTGTCATTTAGAGGATAGAGGCCAGGGATGCTGCTAAACCTCCTCCAATGGACAGGACAGCCCCCCACAACCAAGAATGATCCGACCCCAAATGTCAATTGAAACACCCTGCTCTAGGTAGACGCTCTTCTCTCTGCTGAGACCCCTTTCCTTCCTCCTCCCCTTGGTGACTCCTGGCAAGGGTCCTACGCCCCCCTCAAGCTTCTCGTCCTGCGAGGACTCCTGCCGCCCCCCCCACACACCCGGCAGCTGGGCTGCGACCCCGCCGGGCGCTCCTCCTCGCCCGCACGTGTCCGCGCCTCGGGGCAGGACCTAGAACTTGTCAAAACTTAGGACGCGAAAACAAGCGGGCGAAGGAAAGGAGGGAGAATTTACCCATTCCCTCCTGTAAGGCCTCGCTGTCGTCCTCGGAGCGGATGGTCCCTGCCGAAAGTCCCAAGGGCATCTCGGCCGAAGAGGGCGCGGCTCCTGCAGGAGCCGACACGGACCCCTTCAGAGAGCAGCGGGCGAGGGCCGGGGCGGGCGAGCGGCGACCCCTGAACCTGCTCCGGCCGCTCTCGGCCTCGACTCCCCCGAGGGGGCGGGCCGGGGCACCCCTCGGGCCTCTCCCCCCAGCCCTCCGCCCCCGCCTGTCCCGCTCTCATCTTTGAACTCGGCATCTCCGAGGCGGGACTGTTCGGGGCAGGGGGGCAGCAAGGAAGAGGAACACCCCCGGCCGGCTGTGGGGGTCCGAGCCCAAGCCCTACCTGCGGGGTTGCCTGACCTGTCCTCGTGCGCCAAGCTCACTGTTGTGGCCTGGTTACTGGGGAGATAAGGGGCCAATGAAGCCTGAAGACAGCGGCCAGGGAGGGGCCGAGGAGGCGGGGAGAGGCTGGGGGAGGAGGGCCTGGGGCGGGGCGGGGCCGAGAGGGACTTGGTGGGCGGGGCTCGTGGGGGCGTGGTGGGGAGGTCCCTGGGGGGGTGGGGCCGAGAGGGCCCTGATGGGCGGAGCTGTGGGGAACTTGCGAGAGGCGGGATGGGAAGGCTTTGATGGGCGGGGCTGAGAGGGTCTGTGAGGGCTTTGGTGGGCGGGGAGGGGCGGGGCTGCAGCCCTATGAAGGGCGGGACTGACAGAGCCCGAAAGGAAAAGCGCCTTGATGAGCGGGACTGAAGGGCCTGAGAAGGGCGGGGCTTCGGGGGCGTGTCTGGAAGAACATGTGAGGGGCGGAGGTAATCAGGGCGGTGGGCTCAGACGTGGAAGGCCTGTGGGAAGTCCGAGTGGTCTGTGTGGGGAGCACGGAGCTGTGAGGGTCTCAGGAGTATCGCGGGCCTGGGTAGAGCAGGCTGTGTGTTTCCGGGAGGGAGAAGCGGAAGCTGAAAGAGGCTGTGGAAGGAAACGTCTGGAAGGCGCTGGAAGGGCTTTAGAGCTAACACGAGGACCTTCGGGACGGGTTCTGAGGGCTGATTAAGACCACGTTATTTTGAGAAGATTCATTAGCACGGAAGCGGTGCCGGGATTTGTGAAGGGATGAAACTGTCACCACCGCGTCAGATACTCGCAGCCGCTCGCTACGCATGCGCAGCCAACGGCCTCTCGCGAACCGGCCAAAAACCCGTGGCTCCCTCCGCGGTCCGCACACTGAGACGCGAAGTGGGCGGGGGCCTCGGATTCCTCGTGCCGCCCCCGCCTTCTGGACACGCCCCTCGGCGGCCAGTCGCTGCCCTCCTGGGCCTTCCCCCGGGTGGGCGTCGCTCCCGGCAGGCTGGGTGTGCCCGACGCCTGCGGTTTCCTGTGGGAGGAAGAGGCTCGCAGGCGCTCAGTTCTGCGCGTAGCCTCAGAGGCCCAGGGCAGGGAGATCTCGCCACCGCCCTTGAAGTAGTGGTTTTCTGCTTTCTGCTGGGTCCCGGCATGGGGGATCCCGGACGTTCCCCGAATACCCAAATCTGCCGCTAATTCCATCATGGAACTTGATTCGGGGTCCCCAGCCTCCTCCATTTCCCCGTTCGAGTTTCCATCCCCCTCGTCCCTGGTTCCTCTATTCCCAAGTTCCAGATCCCGTCCCCCTTTCCTGCCCTCCGACCCTAATTTTTCTTTCTCAGTGACCCAGACTTTCTAACCTGGAGGCGCCAAGTTCAGCTGTCTCTACTTCCAGCTTTAGCTTTCCCCCAGAATTTGCTCCTTTCCCATATCCCAGAGACCTTGAACTAGGGTCCAGTACTGAATCCACTGAGGGTCCCATATAGTGCTTGCTGGGTGCCAGGTACAGTTCTGAGAACTGTGCTATGACTGATGGAGGTGTCATCATCCCTATTTTACAAATAAAGACACTGAGGCTTGGAGAGGTTATTAGTAACTTGCCCAAAATCACACAGTGAAGAAGTAAAGCAGCTTGGATTTTAATCCAGCCAGTCTGGCTCTAGAGTCTGTGCTATACTAGTACCCCAGCTTCCAGGTCTCCCAGTCACTGAACTGAACACGCCAGATGACCAACAGCTCTCCCCAAAACCCAGCTCCAGTCCTTGCAGGGACCCAGAACTGGAGTTTCCCTGGCTCTCAATTCCACGTCAGACACCAGACTCCCGGGTTCTCATTTTTCAGGAGACTAGACACATCCCCAGCACCCAACCCTTCTAAGAGACCCAAGTACCTAGTCATCACCCCCACCCTAATTCAATAATCCAGGAATAAATAATAATAATAATAATAATAATAGTTAACATTAAGTCCCTGGGACTACATGTATCATACAACTCTTCTGTTTTAAACCCTCCAATGACTTCCCACTGCACTGAGAATAAAACCCAAACTCCTCCCATAGTCTTCATGATCCCTCCCCCCCTTTTTTTCTCCCTTCCCATCACTTCTTCTGGCTCCCCGGGCTCCAGCCACACCAGCCTTCTTTCTGTTCCCCAAACAACCCAAACTTGTTCTTAAGAGCCTTTGCAATAGCTGCTTCCTCCTCCTTTCTAAATGACTCCTAGCTTCATGTCTCAGCTCAAACGTCACCTCCTCAGAGAAGCCTTCCCTGATCACCCATTTAAAGTAGACCCCCCCCTTCACCTCATCATTATCTCCAATACTGGATTTTATTTCCTTCACAGCACTCATCACTCTCTGAAATTTATTTAGTTCATTTATTGCTTTATCTTTATCGTGCATATCCCAATGCTAGAAGGTAAATTCCATAAGAGCAGTAGGAATCATCTCTGCTTTGTTCATTATTAACTCTTGGTTTACAGGAGATCAATGAATGTTTGAAGAAAGAAGGAAAAAAGCTTTAAGTGCATTTGCGTGCCTGCCTCACCTTATTCAATCCTCCTAATGGCATCAGAAGTATTATGATGATTAGTATTTTGTCAGCATGATTATTGTTATAATACCCATTTCCCAGATTAGGAAACCAAGGCTCAGAGAGGGGAAATAAATGGTTTGAGATCACCCAGCCAGGATGGGTGGGTGCACTTGGGATTCTTAATTTCCAACTCCTGCCCCGTTCCAGAATCTCACGTATTCCATCTCTCAGCCCCTGGCCCCCCACCGTGGTGCCAGTGCCACAGGAACCTGGCCTCCTCCCTCAGACATCCATTCCTTCTCATATCCATTCCCAACCCCAGAGTCCCAGGACAAGAAATGGAGGCCTGACACTCCTCCAGTCCTCCCAGCCCCTGACACTCGCTCCTCCTTCCCCCCATCTCCCCCCATCCCGGAGGATTTCTCATCTCAACCCTGGGAGGGAGCCCCAGAAGATGCCCATCTGGAGGTGGAGGGTGGGGGCCCGGAAGAATGAACCACCCGAGAGCCTGGGCCCACCCTCTGGCTGCAGACATCAGCTGGGTGCGGCGAGGGTGGGTATAAAAGGGTCAGTATATATTGAGAGGAGCAGAGGAAGAGAAACCAGAGAGGGAAAAGAGAGACTGGGAGGAGAGAGGGAGGGAAGCCTGGGCAGTGAGGACAGTCAGAAGAAAGAGAGAGAGAGAGAGCGTGTCAGAGGGTTCCGAGTTGCAGAGAAGGAGGGAGCCAGCCGGGGAGAGCGAGGGAGGGAGGCAGGCGGCAAGGGAGGCGGGGGCCTGGAGAGGGTGGAAGGAGGGAAGCGAAGGGCGGGGCACGGAGGCCCAAGCAAGGGACTAGACTCCAACTGACTTTTTCCCGCGGCTCTGGGTGAGTTTCCAGTCCGTTATTCGGGCTGGGATTTCTTTCTTAACTTTGGGACTGCAGTGTTTCGGGGAGGACAATCCAGGTTGGGAGAGACTCCCCACTCTCAGCCCCCATGGAAATAAAGGCAGGGGAGGGGCCCCATGGGATCCCAGCAGGGCCCCCAACCCCCTGGGTGTCCACTGTCCCCTGAGGAACCTGAGATCCAGGCTTTGCTTGAACCCCCACCCCCACGCCCAGTCTGGGGAACCTCTAGGCCATCCCTTTTTGGACACCGAAGAGTCAAATCTGGCTGCTCCTCCTTTGTGCGCCTCCCTAAACCCCCAACACTGATCTCGGCTTGTTTTCCCCACAAGGACCCAGGTGTTCAGCAGGCACCAGTCTGGCAGCTGGGTGGGGTGTGGGCCTCATGGGCATAGCCAGGGGCTGGGGTTTCCCTGGTGCTTGCAGGCAGTGGGGGGATGAGTCACCGATGAGTCACCCAGTCCCCCGCTGCCGCTGCCACCACCCCAGAAGGGGAGTTGTGGGGTGAGTCAAGGATGCCCATCCCTGGAGGCGGCCCCTAGCTCCTGATGAATCTGGATTTTTATATTCTTGCCCGTGCGTGTCCTTCTGAGGGACCACAGTCCTAGTGCTACTCACTCCAGGACCCAAGGGTCCATCCCAGGTCCTCTCTGACCCTTGAGGGATTCAGCAGCCCAGGCCCCCAGCCCCTCCTCCCTCAGACCCAGGACCCCAGGCCCCGGCCCCTCTGGGATTCGGGTATCTCACATCCATGCTCCTGTGTCCCCACTGGAGACTCCATCCATCTCCTGACTCTCCCCACACCAGGTTTCCACCACAGCCATGTCTCTCCTCTTGCTGGTAGTCTCGGCCCTTCACATCCTCATCCTCATTCTGCTTTTCGTGGCCACTTTGGACAAGGTAAGCCTCCTCAGAGCGCCAGGCCCCCCTGCACTCCTACAGACTCCCAACCCGGCCACCCCTCTAGATTCACTCAGGCTCTGCCTTATGCTGACATCCTGCCC
>PVKY010000670.1:0-42601 GCA_004027775.1 Bradypus variegatus
GACATTGCCAACGGAGAGCCCCAGGCAAGAAGTGCCCGTGGACGGAGACCCCCCACCGGGACTCGCCAGCCTCCGGGGGCACACCCAAACTGAGAGGAAAAACAAGGACAGAGGACCGGGCCGAAGACACCGCTGGCAACGCTGGACAGCACCAAACGCAACACAGGGCAAACAACCTCTTTCTTCAGCAAATAAATTGCAAAGAATAAAAAAGAAAAGGACAGATGGAGGGAGAAGCTGCTCATCCGCAGAGGCTTACCAGACACCAGCAAATCGCAACGGGCAGCGCTGCACAACCGTCCAGGGGCATGCTACCAAGGAGTCAGTTTTCAGGGGGCTGCTTTTTTAGAGATCCCCTACAGAGCGTTTACAGACACGGTGATAACGCCTGGGATCTGCTCCGGAAGCGCTCGGGACGGGAAGAGGGCAGAGAGCAAGCCCGGCTCCAGGCTGGTAACTGTCAGAACTGGGTGGGGGCTCAGGAGCCTCCTTTTGTAAATCTCTGACACTTCCCCTGGAAACGCAGGGCACGGAGTTCCGCACTCAGAGGTGGGGGGCACGGTTAAAAGAGAACGTGGGGAGAGGGTGTCCAGGGGGCCTCAGGACCGTGTCCGCAGAGAGGTCGGCGGTCGGTGGCACAGCCAAGCCAGACCCTGGTGTGGCGCAGTGGTCGGCACGAGGCGCTGCCCTCCAGGTGCCCTCCCAGGCCCCGGACTCTCCACCTGCAGCACAGGCAGGATTCGAGATCCAGCCGCTGCTGGGCTGAGCACCTGCCTGATGCCTCAGGAGCTTTCAGCGAACGCAGGCACCCGGGGAGCCAGAGCCCCAGGAGGGTGACGGGCCAGAGCGCCCCAGGAAGGCGGCCCTCCCCTGCCCTCTCCTCTCCAGGCGACCTCGTCCGTGGCCACAGCTTTCAATTCTGGCTACAAGACAAACCCACCCGCTCCTCCCCTCCTCAGCCAGCCCCCATCACTGCCTCTCCCCTGGGGAGCCTAGCGGCTTCCACCATGGTCCCCCGTCAGCCCACGGAGTTTAGGACACACCCTCTCCTTCAACATCCCTCAATGGCCTCTCTCGAGCCCTGAGTAGATGCCAGCCCTGACCACAGCTGGAACAACCTGGACGTCTTGGGCCACTCCTGGCTGCCCTCTCCCTGGCTCTCCCCAGGGGGCCCCACCCTGGGCACTGTGCACTCACCCCAACTCCAGCCTTCTCTGACCACTGGCCCCAGGCACAGCACTCAAGTGCTGGTCAGCCTGCAGGACGTCTGTCTTCTGTCCATCCACCCCACCGGGCCAGAGAGCACCATGGCCATTTTGTTCTGTCCCAGCGGGCCTGGCACTGAGGAAGCCCCCATGTCTGCTGAATATGCCTCAGTACTCAGGCCTACGTACGGCACTGTCTGAGCCGAGGGACGTCTGTACCCGGCGAGACAGCCCCCTGGCAGTGAGGGGTCAACAACCGTCACTGTCAACACTCACTCAGCAGGAATCACTGCCAGCCATTTTTCTAAGCACTTAACTGCACTAATGCTTTGAACCCTCACGACGGCCCCCAAACACGGTGTTTTTTCATACCCATTTTATAGGCGACGACACAAACGGAGGTGGGGGCTTTGTTCAGTGTCGTGCGACCCATAAGAGGCAGGATTGCAAGCCGGGTGGCCCACACTCTCTCGGACCGCTGAATCTTGGGGAGGATTCCAATGGCACAAGGCAACAACCCACAAGAGAAGACACTTGAGCTGTATTAAGACCCTCCAGAGGCAGGCAGTGCGGCGCGCAGCACGGGGGCTGTGTCTGAGGCTAACTGCCAGCTGGCCGAGGCGGCCCCCGGAGCGCGCAGCCAGGGCTGGACCCTGCCTCCCAAACCTGGGACCCACGGGGCCCTGCAGCCAGCCAAGCTCCTGCCTCTGGGAGAGATGTCGGGCCTCTGCAGACGAGGACGCCCCCCGGAGAAGCAGCCTCTGGAGAGAGGCGGCTTAGCTGGCCAAGTTAACGGCTGCCCAGTCGGCAGTCCCGAGGGGCCACCAGTCGTCACAGCCTCGCTCCTCACTCCAAGCAATGGCAGCGCCCGCCAGGAGCCACGTGTTCCCGGACCAGACCAGGAGCAGCCGCCCACTGCCCGGGGCACTGGCCACAAGCCAGCGTCTGTCCAGCCTCAGCAAACAAGACGCAGAGGGACTGGCCAAGCTGGCGCCGGTGCCAGACGTGCGCCCGACACGCCTGCCAGTGCCACGTGACATGCAGGCTGCCAGGGCAAGGGTGGCCAGGCGGGCCCTGATGGGGCACTTTGGGGCCCACAGCCAGCCGACCTCTGTTGGGGCCCCTGCTGCTGCTACACCCAGAGGATGAGGCTACCCGACTGCATGGCAGACCCAGAGCAGGGCCTGTCCCCGGCTCTGTGCCTTCTCCACGGCCGGCAGGCCTGGCCCAGGCCCCCTCCCACATGGGTATGAGGGGAAGAGCTGCCGGCCCTCGGAAGGTCTCTCGGGAGCCCAGGGACTTGCAAGGCAAGCGGGTGCCACCTCCTGGCCGTCCCCGGTCTGCCCATGCTTGTCCTCAGGGCCTCGGCCTGGCGTCCCCCCGTAAGCAGGATCACAGAGGCCCGCTCAATAAAACGGCTAAGCCTCAGTCTGACTGCAGCCCCGGATCTAACTGCCAGTTTACCAGACATGCCAGGGGACATACCACAGGGACGATCTCAGCAAAACCCCTATGGGACCCACAATGCCGCTTCCAGAGACACTTCACAGGGGAGGGAAAGCACAGAGACGGAGGCTGAGAAAAGGCTGGAAGAGGCACAAGAGACACGGCAATCAACAGCAAGGTGCCGAGCTTATCCGATCCCCACTGAACAAGTTATTACAAGTATGTGTGTACTTGTGAGATGACGGGGGAGAATCTGACATTAAGGCTATTGATGACGACGAGGAATGAGATTATAGGGACAGCAGTGATACTGAGGTTAGGCTATTTGTAAAAGCCTTATCTTTTAGAGGCACATATTGAAATACCTACAGATTCACAGATAGGATGTCTGGGACTCGATCTGAACCAATCCTGGAAGCGCAGATGAAGAAACACTGAACACGCACAACAGATGAGGCTGGAGCAGGGGCCTGGGACGGCGAGCTCTCCTGCTCTCTCCGCTTCTGTATATGACTTTCAAGTTTTCACTACTGAAAAGCAACTGTAATGCATGTGCTCTGCGGCCGGTCCCCGGGCACCCCTGGCTCGACCCTGGCAAGCCCTGAGGGCTGGTCATAGCGCTCACTGTCCGTCGGGAGAGGCACCGAGGTTTGCGGGCATCGAGCCATTTGCCAAGGCAAAGGCTGGATGCGCACGCCCAGGCAGAGCCCGTGCTCCTGCTTCAGAGGCAGCGCCAACACACCCGCCTGCCAGCTTCCCGGGCCACGGCCACGGGCGGTGAGTGCGGCGGCCCCAGAGAGAGCATGCTGGGAAGCAGCCTGAAGCCGCGAACAACGCCAAACCTGAAGTTCCACTCCTGGGAGGGAACCCTGCGGCAACACTCACGGGTGGGAGTGATAATAAACATACAGGACGGCCACAAAAGCTCCCTGCAAGAGTAGAAGGCCTAGAAATGCCCAAAGTTTCCTCAGCAAGGAAAGACAGACAGAGCACAGCTGGTCTGCATGACAGGCCGCCCCGTGCAGACACAGAGAAGAACGGGCGAGAGCTGACAGCGGAGTCCACACGTGTCAACCTTTAAAAAGGCACATAGTTCTCAACAACAAAAAGACAAACAGCCCGATTTAAAAATGGGCATAAGACTTGAACAGACATCTCTCCAGAGAAGATATTCAAATGGCTAATAAGCACATGACAAGATGCTCAACAACATCAGCCATCAGGGAAATGCAAATCAAACCACAGTGAGACACCATGACACACCTTTATTAAGAAATGGAAAGTAAGTATAGGAGAGGACATGGGAAAACAGGGACGCTTATTCCCTGCTGGATGTAAAATGGTGCAGCCATTGTGGGAAACAGTTCAGTGGTTCCTCAAAAGGTTAAACACAGAATGACGAAATTGACCCAGCAATCCCACTCCTAGCTACGTATGCACCCAACATAAACGAAAGCAGGAGACCCTCAAGCAACGCAGGTACACCAGCGTTCACCACCGCTTTATCCACAACAGCCCGAAGGTGGAAGCCGCCCAAGTGTCCATCAACAGATGAATGGAGAAACAAAACAGGGTCCATCCAGACAATGGAACATTATTCAGTTGCAAAAAGAAGTGAAGCGCTGGTTCATGCCGCAACGTGGATGAACTTTGAAGCCATCATACTGAACAAAATAAGCCAGACACAAAAAGACAAACACTGTATGATTTGACGTATATGAAATAATTAAAATACACAAACACGCAATCAGAAATTAGAATACAGGTTACCAGGGGTAGGGGTGGGGAATGGGAAGTTAATGCTTTATTGGCAGTTTCTGTCTGGAGCGACAGAAGAATTTCTGGGTGGGGACAGTGGGGATGTAATTAACACCACTGAATGGTACACTTGAAAGAGGTTAAAATGGGAAAGTTTATGTCATATACATGCAGAATTAAAATTAAAAAAACAAAACAAAACCATGGAACAGTATGACACAAATTTTAGCGACCCCTAAAGTAAACTATGGACTCTAGTTAATAATATAATAATAATGGCCCATCAGGCATAACAAAGGCACCACACTGATGCAGAATGTTATCACAGGGGAAACTGTGCTGGTGATGGGGTGTGAGGGGGTGTGAGGGAACTCTGCATGATTTTCCTGTAAACCTGCAACTTCTCTAATTAAAAAAAAAAAAGAGAGAGAAAAGAAGACAACTCCCTCCCACCCAATGCGTAATTTCGATGGGACCCCATTAGGTACGTGTGCAGGCACGCACAGAAGAATATTTCTGGAAGGACATAAAACTAATTGCTGATAGTAGAAGTGGCTGGGATAAGGGTTTCAATTCCTTATAAGCTGCATGTTTTCTTTGCAATTAAAAGACGAAAAACTTTTCAGAGGCCTCAGGAAAACAGTGCAAAGTGGGCCAAAAGCCATGGGCTTTGGGGTCAGACACCTTCTGGAGGCCAAAGGAGCTCAGCCACCAACTCACTGTGTGACCCTGGACAAGGCACTTCGCCTCTCTGAGCCTCTGTAAAGGGGAAACAGGCACGCAGGGCAACGCATACGCAAGACGAGGAGGGAGAAAGCACTGCCGGCTGCAGCCAGCAGAATAGGTTTCCACGCCCAACTGACACCCTGCTAAGAAGGCAAGGAGGCTCCCACAGAGGCACCCAGGCCCTGCCAAGGCCACAGGCAGTGAGACGTTGGAACAGGCAAGAGACAGCCAACAACTCAAACGCCTGTGAGTAAGGTGATGTCTGCGGGGGTCCACAGAGGAAGGGGACTTGTTCTTTTGGCATCTTTGTTTCTGAAATAAAAATAGTACGTGCCCACTGTGGAACACTATGCTACCACTAAAAAAGAACTTGGCAGCAAAGTAATTGTGGGGCAGGCTCTGGAGCCCAACTGACCGGGTTAAAGTCCAGGCTTGCCACTTCTTCAAGCGTGCGCTTTAGTCACTCCCTAAAATCCCGGCTCCACCTGGGACGAGTTATTACCTGCTTGTGCCTTAGCTTCCTCATCCATAAAAGAAAAATCTCAGAACCCCACGTGCAAGTGCTCAGCAAGTGCTGTTTATTATTACACACTGACACACGCTAGGAAATGAACGCAACCTGCTTTAAAACAAACACTCTTTCCTTATAAGTGAATGTAAAATACAGGGGGAAAGATCCAGAAGTAGACACTCAATAGTTAACACCTTAAGAAAGAAAACAGACTTGGGAAGGGTAGATGTGGGGCAGAGAGAAGAAAAGGCTCAGCTCCCAGTTTTTACTCTACATGCTTTGGTACTATCTGAATTCTTGATAACCTGAATTTCTTCAAGCACTGATGAGCTACTGGTTAGCAAGACAAGAAGGCACAGAAGCAAGCATTACATTCATAGAGATAGCCATGGAAACATCAAACATTTTTATGCTTGAGCATTTTCTGCTCCTCTATTATCTGGAGCCCAATGTCAGACCGAAAAGGATTTAAAAAAAAAAAAAAAAAAAAAGCAGCCTGCAATAGGGACATCCCTGGACAAGGGCAATTTACAAAGAAACCTGGACGCTGAATGAAAAGGAAGGCCGAGCTCGGTGTGCCCAGCCGGAACCAGGAGCCTGTGCTCGCACCCTCGCCGCTCGTGTCCCCAGCGACGTCACGGATGGCAGTAAGGGAGAGGAACGGGATCCAATGGGTACATGGGGACATCTGCTTCCGCGCTGGGAACTGAGGGTGCCCCAGCCTCCTGAGAGAGGCGGGTGGGGCTGTGCCAACAAGGTGGCGTCTGGGGGCAGCTGGGGGTCCACATCAAGTGCTCCACAAAGGCTAGCCCCCCTTGCACCCCCAGAATCACCAACTCAGTTACCTAATCCTCATCTTTATGGAAAACACGTAAATCTGTGAGGAACGAGAGTCCAGAGAAGTCAGTGCCGCATCCACAGGGCAGTGCCTAGATAAAGATGTCTGGGAGGCATAAGGACGCCTCCCACCCTAAGCCGATTCTCCCATCCCCTTGTCCAGGAGCCCAGGAGGAGGCATCACGGGGAGGGCCTGGACCAGCCGGGGGTCAGGCCACACCTCTTCACCGCCCCTTCCAGATGCTCCTCCACCCCGCTCTAGGACCACCCTTGCAGGAAACGCAGATGCTCCCAGGGGCCTGCACGGAGGACGGGAACGATGCCACAGGGGAAGTACACGGAGCCACGCAGCTGGCGCCCATGCCTGCCGGCCTGTCACTCCTCCAAAGCCTGACGTTTCCCTGGGTCTCCTCACACCGTGTCCCTCTGTGCTGCTGCCTTGGCAATCCACGAGGACAGACAGGCCCCCTCGGTCACATCGGCCGGCCAACAGCCCCTGGCCCCTGAACCCTGGCAGGCCCTGGGAGCCCAGGAGCCAGCCCGGGGAGCGGGCAGAGCTGGCGGCTTCTCCACCTTCCATTTCTGGTGGGAGCTGAAGGTGAAGTGAGAAGTCAGCCGTGACCCTGTGCAGGAAATGCTGGATTGGGAGGCCCTGGCTGCCACTTAAATCACGCAAGACCAGCTCTCGCTGAGTCTCAGTTCAAACCGGAGGCTGTGGGGAAGGCCTAACCCGGGCCAGAGGGGAAAGCACCAGAATGAGGTGGCTCTTGTAATGGGGTGCCACTTCAGTGTCATCGGCCCAGTCGGGTGCCCTCCCAGAGCCTCGCCAAAACATGAGCCAGCCAGGGTGTGCCCCAGGAGGTGCCTTGCAAGGTTTAAGTTTCCGGAGAGGCACCGTTCTAACTTACTTCAAAAGTAAAAGCCTTTCTAAATAAAACCCAGCCGACTCCCCAACAAAATGAACCAAAATGCCCATTCTGTGGCTTTGGGAACCCGTGCATCTGAGCAAAGCCACAGCGAAGGGGCGATGGTTGTGGCTCACTGTCCAATAGTAGCTGGCTTGGGGCAGCGGGGCGTGGGGGCCTAATATGAGCACAAACAACCCAAGTAGGTTCTCTCCCATTTTAACATTCCTGGAAACCGCAGCGCCTCTTAGGATCAGCGTGTGCCTTTAAGAGGTTTCTTTTTCGCCTTCCGACATTTGTTGCGGAATTGAAGGTACAGCTCTCAATCGGTGGAGACCCAGGCCAGAAAAAGTGGAATCAAGGTCTGCTGCGGAGAAAGCATTTCACACCTCCCATGGCTGAGTCAGGGTCAGCCCGGCCAGTGCTCACTCGTGCAACAAACCTCAGCAGGGCACAGGAGGTGCAGGAGAAACACCAGAGGTTTCTTTTCACGTCAGTCGCCTCTCTTGCCAATCTCTGGAAACTTGCTTCCTCTGAGTTTTGCCCAGCATGCCAAGCCAGCATCTCAGGGCAAAGGGGCAGCCAGCTCTCACTGGTAAAAGAAAAACTCAGATCCAAGAGGGGTCCCAGTGAAAATTAAGTCACAGCAAACGATGCCTCGGAAAAGAGCTGAGTCCAACTGAGTCTTAGTTAATGACTCAAAGAAAAAAAAACCTGAAAAAAATCTATGCGGAAGTCAATCTGCCATGACTATAAAACTAGTCAACTGTGGAATCACCAAGTGGCAGAGCTGAAAGAGACCTCAAAAGCTTGTCCTGGCCCGCCCAGTGGAGGAGGGAGATGACAGGCATGGGTCCCACGCTCAGGGAGGGGCAGCGACAGGCCAGAGCCCCCTTCCCCAGGCGCCCTGCTCACCCCGAAGACCCAGTCCCGTGTCCGAGACCAGGAGCTCACGGTGTCAGCACCGTCCGAGGAGCCCTGGAGCCCCCTACATGTGGAGCCTCTAGGGCCCCTGCCACTGACCCGGCTTCCTAACCACCCAGGACACTGACAAGTACTTCCTGCTTGGCAGCGGCCACATCGTTTCCAGGAAAGGCCAAGAGAAGTCTGCTTGACGATGTGACCGCCCGCCACAAAACTGCCTCCCTGGGGCCTCTGGAGCTACTGCCACCAGAACCCAGAGGCACAGCCGGCCCCTTCATCGGGGGCAGCACCCCCCCCCAGACACAGGCCTGGGAGGTCCTGTCAGAAACCAAGCAAGGCCAGGTCAGCTCCGGCCGACAGGCCCTGGGGGCTCCAGCCCAGAGCCGCCCTTGCTCCTTTACCCTGACCCTGCTCCTTCCCTGGACATATGCCCAGGTCTCCGAGCAAACCTCGCTTCCTGAAGGAATCCTGTCCCCACATATACCCTGCCCGTCCAGCTGGCTCCCTGCAGGAGTCCCCGGCTCGTCAGCACGCAGCCACTCTCAGGATTTGGTTAACATCTCTGCCCTGTTTGCCTGTGAGCTCCACGAGACACAGGGCAGAAGCCACTTCAGTCTTGCTGTGTCCTGTACTCAGTAAATATCTGCTGTATGAATAAATCAGTGGCACTGCAGCAAAGAACAGAAAAGAGGCAATGCGTTCTCCCAATTTTAATAAACTTAAAAAAAAAAAACCTTCAATTGGAAAGAATCAGTGACAACCCTCTCCCCCCCTCCTCCTGTGTAGACAGCTGTCTTGGTGTGTGGTGGCAGTGGGCAGCAACAGGAAAATCACGGGGCCTGAGTATGGCAAAGAGTTTTTACACACACCACCAAAAGCACAATCCATAAAAGGGAGGAAAAAATACAAACCCACAATAAACTAAACTACCCAAATTTATAACTGTTGTTGAACAAAAGACTGTTAAAGAGAATGAAAAGACAAGCCACAGACTGGTAGACAGTATTTGCCAATTAAACAACAGATAAATACTACATACAGAATCTTAAAACTCAATAATAAGAAACCAATCCAATTAAAAAAGCTGGCAAAAGATCTGAACAGACAGTTCACCAAAAGAAATACACGAATTGCAAACAAGCACCTGAGAAGATGCCACCACAGAAATGCAAATCAAAACCTAGTGAGATACCGCTTCCCCTCCAACAGGATGGCTAGAATGAAAAAGACAGAAAATAGCAAGTGTCGGCAAAGACGTGGAGACGGGAGCCCTCATACACAGCCGGCGGGAATGGAAGCTGCTTTGGAAAACAGTCGGGCATCTCTTCAAAATGTTACACACGGAGTTACCCTATGATCCAGCACTTCCGCTCCTGGAATTTTCTCCCAAAATAAATGAAAATGTGTCCACAAAAAACTTGTAAACGAATGTTCATAGCAGCATTATTCACAATAGCCAAAAAGCAGAAACAACTCAAATGTCCATCAACAGATGAATGGATAAACAAAACGTGGCCCATCCACTCAACGGAATATTATTCAGCTGTAAAAAGGAACGAAGTTCTGACACATGTGACACTGTGGATGAACTCTGGAGACATCACGTTGACTGACATCAGCCAGACCCAAAGGGAGAAGCTAATTCTCTCCATATTGTTCCCTGCAGGAGGTGCAGCTTAATTCCTCTCCCCTTAAGTGTGGGCCTCTAACAAGCAGAGTCCAGACAGGGGCAAACAGTGGCTTGCAGAGGGGCATCTGGTCCAGGTTACCACAGCAGCGACCAGTCAGGCTGGCGTCACGCACCCCTCAAGGTGATGTGACAAGAAGGGGGTGTCACCTCCCTGAAATCTCGAGTTTAGCTAACAGTACTGTGTTCTGGTTTGCTAAAGCTGCCGAAATGCAACATATCAGAAACAGGCTGGCTTTAAACAAGGGGGATTGGTTTACAAGTTACAATTCCAAGGCTGTGAAAATGTCTAAATTAAGGCACCACCAGGAGGACACCTTCTCTGAAGACAGGCTGCTGGCATCTGGGGCTCCTGTGTCACACGGGAAGGCACATGGCCGGGAACTGCCGGTCCGTCGCTCCCGGGTTTCACTGCTCTCAGCCTCTGCCTTCAGTGGCTCTCTCAGCCACCCTGGGGCCTTCTTCTCTGTCTGTGCTTCTCTAGGTTTCACCTCTTATCCTCTCACGAAGGACTCACGTAAAAGGATTAAGACCCACCTTGGCTGGGCTGGGTCACATCTCAGCTGAAACAACCTAACCAAAATGTCCCACCCACAACAGGTCTGCACCCCCAGGAATGGATTAAAAGAGCACGGCCTTTTCTGGGGCACAGAACGGCTCTCAACTACCACGTACTGTATCTTGGTCTTGAGCACTGCAAGGTGAGCAGGGAAAGGTGGGGAGGGGTATATGGACTCTTGCAACTCTTCTGTGTGTCCAAAATTATTTCAAAAAGAAAAAAAAATTTTTTTAAATCATGGCAGGGAGGCCTTCGCAGTCAGAGACCATGCTACAGAAGGTTCTGGCAAGGCAAAGCGGAGGCACAGGCAGTGCTGTGAAATTCCAAATAGTCCTTCCTCCATTTTTGACAGTGGGGGCCACGTGACTGGGGGGGTGTCATCCCTCACTCATTAGAAGATAAAAATCATCAGCTCATGTAAACCTCTTAGCTGGCTTTTAAAATCTGTTCTCCTTTAAAAGTTTTCCAAATTACAAATACAACCAGATTCGCTGTAAATGTCAAATACCACAGAAGCATAAACAAAAACTGAAGCAAGGAAGAGGTAGGAGGGGATGAGGAGAAGTCTGGAGACCCCAAGAGAACAGAAGGCCACTGGCGATGCAGCATCTCAATCAAGAGCCCCCTGCGGCCAACCAGGCAGCCCCCCGTACCCTCCTTCGACAACTCCCAGCACCAAGATGGAGCGTCTCCAGCAGAGGAGCTCAGGAGCCCAGTTCACCCACTTGCAGGCCATGAGGGGTTGCAGAGGCACCTGCCAACTGGTCTCCAACAGGGCCCCACTGCACACCCTTGTGCTGTTCACCACCCCCCATTAGTTTACACATGCGTGTGCATGTGTGCACGCCCACGCACACACACACAATCCAGGCCAGCCTGGGAGTCAACCTCATCAACAGAATGTGCAGGAAATGACAGTGTCCGTCCAGGACTGGGTTTTAGGGAGGCCTGGCAGCTCCAGCTTTTGTGCTTGGGAGAACCCACGTAAGGAGGTCATGTGGGGAGGAGAGGCCCAGCTGTCCCCCCAAACCCATCCCCCAAGGCCTGCCAGCCACCCCCACAGGCACCAGACATGGGAGAGACATTCTGTTGGGGTGCCCAGCCAGTGAGCCCCGGATGACCACAGCCACCACAGCGTGGCACAAAAGAGCCACCAGGAACCCAGGCAGTCCACAAAACCGTGGCGGTTGTATGAAGCTACCAAAATCAGGGTGCTGTGAGTTCAGCGGCAAAAGATAACCAAAACAGTGGATCACAGACTGCTTAATCCATCCGTTAAAGAGAACAATCCTTCACTGAGATTTTCTATCTCTGGAGAGTAAAGGCTTCCAGATACCGGGTCTCATTTTAAAAAGCTGCCCGAGCAGTGGAAATTGGTCCCACACTTTAGATGGCACTACCAGTCGGAACTGTGAAGCACACTCTTCGACCTAGAAATTCCACTTCTTGGAATTTCTCACAAGAAAACACTCAAAGCAGCGCACAAGCAGTGCTCTACGACTGCTACTGGCAGTGCAAAATGGCCACGCCTTACAGACATCCTGGCGGGAAAGACGGACATTAAGCAAGGGAATGTACACGCACATGCGTTTCAGTGCTGTGCAACAGGAAAGAGCATGCTGGGAGAAAGAGGGAGGGGGCGGCCCAAAGTCAGCCTGGGGGGCTGCGGCAGGTCACCTGGGTCGGCCAGGCCAGCCGACCTGCAGCTTCCACTCTCCCCCTGCGAAATGGGAAGATCATAGCACTGGCCCTCGGCTGGGTGAGGGTTAGGGAAGCTGTCGCGTGGCAGGGCCAGCTCAGCCCAGCCTGGGTTAGACATGATACTTTTTCTTATGAAATTACCCGAGGCCACCAGGCCACGGAACTGAAAAGGCCCCCACCTCCTATTTCACCCGGGAATAAGCTCCCCCTGCGTTATTTCTCTCACTTTGGTCAATGTCCCAGAAGTAATGTTTACCAACCTCACACTCACAAATCCAAATTTCTGACCCAGGCCTCGTTATGGCTCCAGACCTATAATCCATTATCCATAGTCCACTACGGCCACATCACCCTCGGAAAGTCACAGCCTGCCCCTCCCACTCCCGGGGAGCCCCCCATCACCCAGGCCTGGGCCAACCTAAAGCCCGAGGGCTGCCCTCCACTCCCCCTCAAACAGGGTCCCCACCCAGATACCAGACAGGCGAACTATCTCCCCAAATGCTCTCCTCCCTCCCCGTGCTGCTGCCAGAAGGCTCAATTAATACACAACGCCCACGGGGCTCCCCTGCAAACGAGTCCCAAGGGCTCGTGGGGAGCCCTTCCCCGCCCCCACCCTGGTCCCGGGCTCCAAGTCGCCCCTGTGCAGCCCCTCGTGGCCCTTCCAGAGGCCTTGGCCTGTGGCAGCCACGCCTTCTGGGGACTGTCTGTTTACCTATCTGTCTCTCTCCGACACGTACCAGGAGCTTCCGGAGGGTACAGATGACATTTTGTTCACCTTTTTATCACCTCGGCATCTCTTTATGCCACTGGACAAATGCTTCACGAAAGAAGCAGCCAAGTTCAGGATGCAAATGCCCATGGCGGGCTTGGGGCTCAGGCAGACCTTGTTCAAACCCCAGACTGCCACTTGCTGTTGGAGGTGCCATGCCAGTTGCTACACCTCAGGGAGCCCCCATTTCCTCACCTGAAAATAGGAACCCCATGCTAAGCAGAGTTGTTGGGAGCATTTTTATCGAGAGCACGAGTGTAGAAGTACTGGCAAATAGCAGGGTTCAGGAAGCAGCATCTGGGCTATGGTCCAAACAAGTAAAGGGAAAATGGAGAATGGGGACGGTGGTATGAGACGAGGAACGTAATTAACACCACTGGACCTTATACCTGAAAGTGGATAAAACAGGAAGTTTTATGTTATATATATATATAAAATAAAAAAATTAAAAACAAACAACATACACACACAAGCACACACACACAAAAAACCCACAAAACCATACATCACAAAGAGAGAACCCTAATGTAAAATAGGGACTTTAGTTAATAATATAATTCTAATAACACTGGGTCATCAATTGCAACAAATGTACCACACTAAAATAGGGAAAACTGTATGTGAGAGGAAGTATATGGAAACTCTGTACTGTCTGTTTAAATTTTTGTGTAAACCTATAATACTCTAAAGACTGAAGGCTATTTTTTTTTTAAATGTAAATGGAGACAGATTGCAAATGCTTGACATTTGAAAAAAAAAAGACATTAAAAACAGCACATAAATGCAGAGAAAGAAAGCTCTGGGAAAAAGCGCGGTGATAAGAAGGGTCGCCTCTGGAGGCTGTGGTCAGAGAACTTTAACCAGAGCTGGAGCATGTCATTTTTTGCTAAACATGTATTCCACATTTTATGTGTAATTAAAATGGTTTTTTAAAACTTAAAAAACAAAACAAGCAAACAAAAAAAACACAAACCCACAGGTGCCAAGACAATTCAATGGAGAAAAGCTGGACTTTTTAACAAGAAATAATGGAAGAATTAGAAAGCCATATGCCAAAACAAAACAAAACAAATCTCAACCCAACACCTTGTACTATACACAAAAATTAATCCAAAATGCATAAATAAAATGTAGTATACACATATGATGGAATATTATTCAGCAGTAAGAAGGAACGAAGTCCTTCAGCACGTGACAACATGGATGAACCTTGAAGATACTATGTTAAGTGAAATAAGTCAGCTACAAAAGGACAAATATTGTATGATTTCACTGATGAACTTATTATAACACATAAACTCATAGATATAAAATACAGAATATCCGCTACCAGGACATAGAACGAGGCTAAAGAATGAGGAGTGGTTGCTTAATTTGTGCAGAATGTTTAACTATGGTGAACTTAAACGTTTGGAGACGGACAGAAGTGGCAGGAACACATTATTTCGAGAATAATTAACAGGGCTGGATGGTGTGTGAGGGTGGTAGAAGGGGAAGTTTAGAGTCATGGATGTCACCAGAAGGAAAGTGGGAGGTTAAAGCGTGGGAATGTATCACAGAGAACCCCGTGGTGGGTGATGACTGAGATGAGCAGTACAAATATAACAAAGTTCTCTCATGAGCTAGAACAGAATGTACAACACTGTTACAAAGAGTTAATAATAAAGTGGTATAAGGAGGAAATGAGCCTATTGCAAACTGTGGACTACAGTTACCAGTACTATTTTAATCCTCTTTCATCAACAGTAACAAATGTATCACACCAAAACTACGGGTCAACAATATGAGGGGACAGAGAGTACAGGAAGATTAGAGTTTTCTTCTTTTATTTTTATTTCTTTGCTAGAATAATGAAAATGTTCTAAAACTGATCCTGGAGTTGTATTAAATCATGAAACCAAGCCTATTAAAAAGGTTATTAAATCCTGAAACCAAGCCTATTAAAAAGGAATATCCTATGCTCTGTGATGATTCCGTGGACCAGTGATTGTATACTTCGGATGGACTTCTATTCTGTGTGAATTTATCTCAATAAAATTGCATTAAAAATTAACCCATAATGCATCACAGACTGAAATATTAATTCTAAAACTAAAAGTACTTCTAGAAGAAAACAGAGGAGAAAGTCTTTGTGACTTTGGGCTAGGCGAAGATTTCTTGGATAGGACATGTGTACACACACACACAACATAAGCCATAAATGACCAACTTAATAAATGGGACTTCATCAGAATTAAGAACTGAAATCCCATTTTTAAAAACAGACAAAAGATTTGAACAGCCACTTCACTAAAGAAATACACAGAATGACAAATAAAAACATGAAAAGATAGTCATCATTAGTACTCAGGAAAATCCAAATTAAACCCATGCCTCTTCATACCACTCCTCACCTATGACAGTGGCTAAAAGCAAAAGAACCGACAATACCACGTGCTGACGAGGATACAGAGCAACTGGGACTCATTCACTGCAGGGCCACTCTGGGAAACAGCAGGGCAGTGGGGTGTGGAGCAGCCCCAGGAGAGAAGGCAACGCCAGCACACGCCAGCACCCAAGTACAAGGGGGTGCGGGAAGACAACATTCGGTGGGCCTGAGGCAAACACCTCAGGAGTAGCAAGAGATGAGCCCAGAGGTAAGATGGCTTTTCTTTTTAGTAACTTTAGAAAATTCGGGCTTTGTCTGAAAGGCAAGCTCCCTGAAGAGTTTTTAAAGCAGGAGGGAGACCAAAGGAGATGTGGGTTTTCGTGAGCTACCTCTGGCTAGAGAGCAAAAGGATCGGGAAGGAAGCCAGACTGGAGGAAACCAGTTAGGAAGTGTTCTGGTTTGCTAACTCTGCATTACGCAAAATACCAGAAATGGAAAGGCTTTTATAAAAGGGGTTTATTTGGTTACACATTTATAGTCTGAAGGCCATGAAAATGCCCAAATTAAGGTATCAACACGCACGTAGCTTCACTGAAGGCAGGCCAGTGGCGTCTGGAAAACCTGTTAGCTGGGAAGGCACGTGGCTGGTGTCTGCTGATCCCGGGCTGTTTCAAAACGGCATTCTCCAAAATGTCTTTGGGCTTTTCTCCCTTAGCCTCTTCAGCTCCTGTGCATCCAGCCATCTGGGGGTTCTCTCTCAGTTTCTTGGAAGCAAACTCTGGGCTAGCATCTCTCAGCTTAGCATCTCCAAACATCCTTCTTCCGCATCTCCAAGCACCAGCTTTCAACGGCCTTCTCCAGAGTGTCTCTCTCAGTTGCAGCAGCAAGCTCCTTCTGACTGTGAGCTCTTACGGGACTCCAGTGACTTAAGACCCATGCTGAATGCGCGAGGTCACATCTCCATGGAAACAACCTAACCCAAAGATCCCAACATAATCAACACTAATACCTCTGCCCCCACAAGACTGCATCAGAGAACACGGTGTTTGGGGGGAAATAATACAACTAAACAGGCACAGGGAAGCTGTGAGGTTGCAGGCAGGTGACTGGCCAGGACAGTTTTCCTGAAAACAAGAGTCCAAGGAGACAGGTCAGAGGAGCCTTGGCAACTGGGGGTGTGGGGTGGGGGCTGGGGATTCTGGAGGCTGGGGACAGGGGTTAAGGAAGAGGGAGGAGTCAGGGTGCTGCAGGTTTCTGACTTGGCCCACACTCACGTGGGGGCATCTGAGCAGCTAAGAAGGGTGAGGGGAAGGGATCCAGGCCGAGAGCACAGTGCCCTGGACACCCAGAGGGAGACGGACGGCTGGCGATCCCACGCAGGAACACAGGAACGGTGGATTCACACCAGGGGTGCCAACAGTGCCGCCCCGGGGCAGTGCATGGTAGAGAGAGAAGAGGCCTCCACCAAGGCCCGAGACACCCGAGAGGCAGGGGGAGACCCTGAAGGCAGGTGTCCAGAAGCCGAGGAAAGTGTGTGCTGGAAGGCGTGGTTGAGGGGACCCAATTCTGCCCATGGGTGGGTGAAGGTGTGAAATGAACAGTGCTCACCAGAGTAAATAAAATGGGGGCTACAGGTGACCTTGGAAGTGACACATCTGCTGGGGATGGAAGGGCAGGGGCCGGTGCCAGGCTGGCTAGGGTCAGGGAGAGTGTGAGGGATGGGGGAATGCAGGCACACAGCAGGTGGAGACAGACACGGGAAAGGTCACCTCTGGATTATGGAGCCTTTCAATCGCTCTGTTTCCTGGGGTTTAAGATTTCTCAATGCAAATTATACGACTCTTGTAATCAGACAAAGTCCCCCACAATTTTTCTCTTGGAGGAAAGGAGGAATTTATCTGTGAAAGAGTATCCTGCCAAAAGGTCAAACAAAACTAATTTTGGTGCCAAAAACCATGCAAAACAGTGATATTCAGGGTCAACGGAACAAGCTAAATAATACTCGCACTTAACTTGGGAAAATGTCCTGAGCCTGAGGAGGTGCCTTTGCTGCCCTGGGCCTGGGTCCACCCCACTCTCCACAGAGGCCGAGCCACGGCTTCCTTCATCACTGCAGCCACCTCCTGGGGCCTTCTAAAGCCTCGGGGGCTCCTCTCTCCACGAACTTCCTCTCTCAGGTTAATGGGGAAGAAGCCAATGCCACCTCAACAGTCAACGACAATAAACACGTGAGAGATGCTTCCCACGTGTGGGGGAACAGGCCACGCGCTTTACCGACTGGCTCTCTCTGAACCGTCCCAGAGCGCTGAGGACAATGAGCAACCCCCACCTACGGACAGAGAAAGCACGGCCCAGGGGAGCCCCTGTCCGCTGCACGCAGGGGTTCCTGCAGTGTGGACCTTGTTGTGAACGCCTCCAGCTGTGCCCGCAGCCGCGCTCCCCTCCCTGGTCTGGACACCACCACCCCCTTTGCTTACGACCTCAAGAATCAACCCACCTCACCCACAGCTGATGAGGCCGTGGGTAAACCAAACGCGGCCCTGGCCTACGTCAGGGCAGGGAGTCCAAACCTACCGGGGCCGGTTTTGCAATCGACCGACACTTGCTTTTCCACAATTGTCTGATCTTTACAAAACTTCTCAACAGGGACCCATTCAGACAATATTTGCAGAACACAATATGAAACATCCTTGTCTTCCAGACACAAGTAGAAACCAGAATTCACGAACGACCGTGGTCCGAGGCTCGCCCATCTTGGGTGTTCACGCTGCAGACAGGCCTGCACGTGTGCCAGCTCCGACCCCAGGCCCAGCAGTGGCAGCGAGAGGCCCCCAGCGGCTGCTTCACCCTGAAACAGAGAGAGGACCTTCCCCTGGGCCTGCCCTGACACACCACGCACACCCTGAGTGAGGGGGGCACTTGTGCCCAGTTCATTCCAGGGTGAGTCTCTCCAGGGTCGTCTCCTGCAGGACCCCCTAATGCCTGGTGGCAGAGCCCCACCAACGATAGAGGGTCTCCATGAAAGGGGATGCAACCAGCACTTGTCCTGACACAGAAGCACCGAGATTCTGGAAAAAACTTCCTGCCCCAGCCAAACGGCCTCTACAGAAAGGAATTGCACAGACCAGTAAACCCTTTGGAAGGGGATTTTTTTTTCTTAACAGAAAAACTGGCCATTCGCCAACAGGGTTCCAACAGAAACATGTGGTTGAATCCTAAAAACCTAAGACCCCCTCGGAGGGAGAATGTTCCTGTATTTACTTATATTCTACCTCAATAAACTGGCCTCAAACAAAAAACCTTAACCCACCTGCACTCCCTCGAAAGGGAGACTTTCTTAGGGCAGCACCCCGGTCCTTGCAAAGGAACAAGGCAGTAGAAGTCAAGAGGACACAGATATGGCACTGCCCGTGCAAGCACCCCCCCCCCACCTCAGAAACAAAGCCCAAGGATCCGGAAAACGCACGGGGACTCGCTCGGACAGGGCAGCTGGGCCTCCTCGAGGCTGCCAGCAGAGGTGAGGGTGCCGGGCCCAGCCGGGGAAGTCCTGTGGCAAAGGGCCACCCACTCCCCGTCCCTAACAGGGCAGGCCACGGGGGATGGGACCTCTGGGGACTCAGTACAGGAACAGCCCTGAAGCCCCGACTCAGGGCTCAGCAGAAGGGGAAGAGGTGACACTGCCTATGGGCCAACGCGATGTACCTGCCACAGGTGAGCAGATGGCATCTGTTCCGTCTGTGTCTGCAATGCTTGGGCCTGCCAGCAGCCAGCCCAAGGGCCCCTACCAAGCAAGGATGAGAACGGCCCCAAAATTCACAGGGAAGCCCTGACAATCTACAGGGAGGCCCCAAAAATCCACAGGGAGGACCTAAAATTCCACAGAGAGTCCCTGAAAATCCACAGAGAGGGCCACCCCCCACTGCCAAGCAACAGGACAGCACAGGCCATTTCAAAAGGAGAGGAGCAGTACTCTCCCTCCAGGTCACCCCCAGGCGAGCGGCCTGAGCATGTCCATCTACAACCACGGTCGGCAGCTCAGCCCCGAAACACGCTGCAACGTGGCCCTCACACAGACCCAAAGAAGGGAAAGCGATGAGGCAGCGAAGCTGCATCCCCCCAGGACAAGTGTCCTGAGCGCTATCTGGGCCCCCGCCGCTGGGAGGTGAACTTCTTCACGCCACCCAAACCAGGCAGCATGCCCCAGGGGGAAGCTGCAAGGCTGGGGCTCTGTCATGGCTGGGCCCGCTGGGGCAGGAGACCTCCCGGGACCTCAGTGTCCTCATCTGACAAGCAACAATCTCAAGGGACGTGAGGATCTGACTGCAGCCTCCAAAACGGAAACAGAAGAGACTTCTGTACCCTGGACTAACGGAAACCCAACTCAGCCAGTCCTTGCAGGCACCCAGGAGGACAAAAGAGAGCAGAAGACGTGGGGCTGGGTTTCCCACAGCGGCTCTGCTGGCAGGTGTGCTGGGGTGGGACGGTGGCTCGGACCACCAGGGACAGCAGGGCTGCTGCCCCTCCTCCTTCAGAAGGATAGCCTGGCCCAGACGGTCCCCGAGCCTCTTCTAGCTCCACAATTACCGTGCCTTCCGCCTGGGCAGCAGGGGCACTGAGCACGTGGCCTCCCATCATTTCTAGAAGGTCTGGAGGCAGCAGAAAGCACTGAGGGACGCTCCAGAGGCCCCCTGAGGGCCAGGAAACAGGAGGCACTTCCGCCTCCCAGAGGAGCAGTGTGGCCCAGGCCTCTCCAGTGTTTCAGGAGAAAAGCCTCGGAGGCCAGCAGAGATTCCCCGAGCCAGGAGAGAGGGGCCAGCCTTTGTAGTGCTGTCACCCCTGCACAAGCACCCCTGCCCTGTCAGGCGAGCCAGAGCCTCCCGGCAGACTCCAGGGGACGGCAGCAAGTCGAGGGGGTGCAGCCAGCGCCCGGAAAGCTGCAGACACAGCCCCCAGCAGTCTCCCCACAGGGAAGGTCTGCGGGTCAGGGGCCCAGCAGGTCTCAGGGAACACAGCAGCACTGGCCTGCGGGACCCAGCCTGTTTCTGAGACATAAAGGAACCTCGTCAACGTCAACCCAGAAACAGGGTTAACTGATCAGGACTCCAGCACCACTGCCTGGCCCCGGTAACACACCAACCTGCTCCGGCCCACTGAGAGCTTCACGAGGATGAACTCAGTCTCCTCCACGACCCCACAGCTGCTACTCTCAACCTTCCTCTTCCAGAGGGAGCCTGGAGAGGCCACACACAGACCTACCCCGGGGCTCCCCAAGTGCCGCCGGGACCACTCAGCACCGCGACAACCGGGCACCAGGATGGCTCAGTGCCAAGGTCAGTGCGTGCCAGTTCACTGGCACCAGCATCCATGTCCCCACCCTCTTGTCCAGACTCCCAGAGCAGCAGGAGACCTCCGTGGCCAGGACACCCGCTTGCTTCTGGGGCCGGCCGGAGGCTTCCCCCTGGTCTCCCCCAGCCCCTCGCCCTGCCCAAGACACTCCGCAGCTGTGCCCAGGAGACAGGCTCAGCATTTTCCTCAACAGCGGACAGTCACCCAAACCCTTGGGCTCGACCCCACGAAAGCCTCAGCATGACCCAGACTTCTGTGAAACAGACTCCCACCGCGGTGTCCCTGCTGGACGCCATGCAGCTCCCCGCAGGGCAATACCCCTGAGCACCGGTCCCAGCGGTCACTGTCATCAGAGGGCTGGTAAGACAGTGTGAGCCCTGCCTCCCGCCTCTGGCACGGCCACGTGTGAGCGCTCTGTGGACGGCCCACGGAGCACACATCCCCCGACAGCCAGCACGGCTGGACTTAGGGGAAGTGCTCGTTCAGGGCCAGCTGCCCACGCCAGGAAACGTCAGCGCAGCCCGTCGGAGGCGCCTGCACAGAGGGGCAGAGGCTGGCTGCTGGGGGAGGCTCTCTTTTTAATGTTAATCACCAGGCTTAAAATATATACAGTCATTGTGAATGTTTAGAAACTACAGATAGAGGGCAATAAAATTAAAATCCCTGTAATCCAGCTTCCAGATAAGCTTTGACGGCATTTTTGATGTCTACACTTGCTTTTTTTGATCAATAACACACATACGACTTGCTTTTTTCGCTCAACGCTATTGCAACGTCTTCCCCAGGTCATCAGGAGGTGTACCGCGAATGTTATCGAACCAATCCCCTGCAGTGGGACCCCAGGCTATGCCCACATTTTCACCATTCTCTGTGGCCTGTGACCACACCTCTGGGACTCTCCACGTAGGCCCACACATGTTTTTCGGGCAGCTGGACGAGATGCAGCCCAGCTGCCCTAGACAAAAGCTCTTTCCATAGGTACTGCCCCCTCCCGTGACCAGAAAAACCCTGGCCCCAGCTATCCGAGAGGCAAAAACCAACACTTCCCTCGCTGTTCCTCTGGCTTGAATGTCCTCGCTCACTAGCGAGCTGAGTCTCTCCTTCAACACACTACTGGCCAGTGGCATTGGCACTCTGTGCCCCGCCCACTCACGCCCTCTGCCCGAGTCTCAACGAGGGTGTGCGGCTTCTCACTGCCGCCAGGGGCCTACCTTGGTTTTGAAGTGCACCTCGATGGGCATGATGAAGCCAGCATAACCCGACTCCTCCACTTTGTAGGGGGGCTCCTTGCACACTAAAAAGAAAGGGAAAATGCATCCGTCAGTCTGCGCCACCAGCGGCCTGGCACACCCCTCAGCCTCTGCCTCCCTGGCTCACTGCTCCGAAGGTGCTGCAGAGCAGAGAGGGAACGGAGTGTGGGGGAGGTGAGCTTCGGGCTCCTGTGGCTCCTGAGGAAACCAAGGCCAGAGGAGCACTGTGGCTGCCACAGGGCCGCGGGCTCAACCAAGTCACGTTGCCAGCATGAGCTGGGTGAGCCACGAGACCCAGGGGCAGTACATGCCAGCATCCACCAAGTCCTGGGTGAGAGCACAAGTGATGGAGAGGCTCGTCCTTTTGTAGTGCTGCCCAAACCATTAATCGGCGATAGAGGCAGATGACTGTGAGAAGTTATACCACTCAAGGGTATACTTGAAAGTGGTTCAAATGGGAAATGCCATGTTGTATCTATGTTACAATAGAAATTTAAAAAAAAAATTACCAGTGACGCAAATAGAACCTCCTTAGCCCCAGAGATTTAAAAAGTGAAAATTCAAAAACCAGCAAAGTACAAGAAAAAAAATCTCTCATCATCTCATCTCCAGAATAAAGTCAATGTCTTGATATGTTTGCTTTCAGTGTGCAACGTGAAAACATCATTCCCCCCTCTAAGAAAACAGTTAGGAAACTGAAGAACAAGGCCCCACTGTCTTCCACCCCTCCCTCTCCAGAGGCAGCTGCTATTAGGAGATGGGAAAAAATTCTGCCAATTTTTGAAAACTTGTACGGTAATTTGTGTTGGAAAACAGTTTATCAAACATAATAAAATTTTTTTTTCTTTACTAAAACATCATTGTGCCAGTTTGAATGTATTATGTCCCCCCAAATGCCATTATCTTTGATGGAGTCTTGTAGGGCAGACTTTTGGTGCTGATTAGATTTGCTTGGAATGTGCCCCACCCAGCTGTGGGTGATGACTCTGATGAGATATTCCCATGGAGGCGTGGCCCCGCCCATTGCGGGTGGGCCTTGATCACTGGAGCCATATAAATGAGCTGACTCAAAGAGAAGGAACTCAGTGCAGCTGTGAGTGATGTTTTGACGAGGAGCTACAGTCAAGAGGGACACTCTGAAGAAAGCACAGGAGCTGCAGATGAGAGACAGTTTGAAAACAGCCGTTGAAAGCAGACTCTTGCTCTGGAGAAGCTAACAGAGGACAAGTATCCCAAGTGCAACTAAGAGTGACATTTTTGAGGAACTGCAGCCTAGAGAGGAACGTCCTGGGAGAAAGCTATTTTGAAACCAGAACTTGGAGGAGATGCCAGCCACGTGCCTTCCCAGTTAGCAGAGGTTTTCCGGACACCATTGGCCACCCTCCAGTGAAGGTACCTGATTGCTGATGACATTTTGGACACTCTATTGCCTTAACGCTGTAACTGTGTAACCAAATAAACCCCCTTTTATAAAAGCCAATCCATCTATGGTGTTTTGCATTCTGGCAGTATTAGCAAACTAGAACAATCATTAAAATTTTTCTTTAAAAAAATCATACATCTATGTACATATATACATAATTATATGTATGTATCGTTACCTCTCATTCACCTTGTGTCTTCCCAAACAGGACTGGCAAGCACGGCAGGTTTGAGGTGCCTAGGGACCCTCGAGGTCAGGGCTGGCTGGGCAGCCCTGCACAGCGACACCCAGTCCTGCACATCACAGCACTTCAGGACAGGGGTGCGTAGCTCTAGAGCTGCAGGGCCAGGCATGGGGGCTCTGAGCCCGCCTTGCACCGGGCACCCACCCCAGCACTCCCCTGTCCCCGGTCCCCTCCTCCCCCTGCAGACACCCCATCTTCCTTCAAAGTCCAGCTCAAGCCCATACACCCCCACAGGCTGCCCGGTGGTCCTCATGGCAGTACCGCCCTGTTTGTGGCTCCAGGGACACCACCCCACCAGGCTACAAGCTTCTGGAGGGCAGGCCCAGCACCCACAGGTGTGCAACGTTTGCTCACCTGGACTTATGTCCCACAGGACCTGCTGTGGCTCAGCCTCGCGGGGGCCGGCACTCAGCACACCCGATGTGCCCACAGCCGTGCCCACACTCACAATCCATCCAGCTACTCGGGCCCCATCTGCCTCTGATGGCGTAAGGTACGGGGTGACAACGGAGGCCAAGAGCCATCCCAGCGCCCGGCAGAGTCACCTCCCGCAGCGTGCCGTCAGCCTGCCTGTAAGTCAGGAGCAGCCTGGCCTCCGAGACCACAGGGTGGGCAGCAGACAGATCCTGTGGTCTGGGGTCAGCTGTCCCCGTGACCTGAGCTCCGAATCTCTATTCCGACCAGTCTCCTTCCTGCTCCTCTGGTTCTCCACATGGATGCTGGTCAGGAAGCACAACTCCTCCTCCTCCTAAACCTGCACACCCAACCCCCAAAGAGTCCCACAGCTCAGCACCCAGGGGGCCCACTCCCCAAGGACCTGACATTGCCCCGTCCCTCCCCTTCCTGTGACCCACCTCTCACCAAGCACTCCCAAGCCCCCTCCAGACCGCTTCGGAATCCACTCCGTCCACTACTCTGACCCCCAAGCCTCATGGTCTCGGCTCCAGCCCCAGCCCCACACCTCTCAGGGGGGTGACTGTGCCGACCTCACTGGCCACCCCGGCTCCAGGTGGGCCCTGGGCAGCTTCCTCACGGGCAGGCAGAGGGGTGGGGCTGCCTCGTTTTTCTGCCCTTGCACTGAAGGCTCCCACTGCCACAAGATCAAGCCCAAACTCACAGACGTGGCCTGCAAAGCACGTGGGTCTCCCACGGCCCCGTCTCCTGCAGCTCCTTCCTCCCCAGCCTCACCTCCAGCCCTAAGATCCAGCCACCCTGGGACGTTCAGATGAAACACCACTCTCTGTGGGGCCCCTTCTCTGAGTCCCGCCCCTGCTCTAACCTCTAACCTCCACTCACTCCAGGTCAGTTCCCTCCTACGTGCTGCCCAGCACCCCAGGACCTCACAAGCTCACCCTCTTTCTTAGTCCGTACCTCTAGACCGTAAACTCTGTCTCCCTCAGCGTTGGGTACCCAGGGCCTGGGGCAGACCCAGACCTTTGGGAAGCACGCAAATCACTAGCTGCCAGACACTGCGGAATGGGCCACACGCTATGACTCCATGGCCTCCCCAGGAACCCACGCAGAGGCCAGGCCCCAGCCTCTCCTGGGGTCACCTCTCCTGCTTGCGCAGACTCAAGACAGGAAATGGGGTCTCCCCAGCTGCGTTAAAGCTGCCTGCTCTCTGTTCAACTCCACCAACCACAAGAACGCTCTGTAGTTGCTCTGTATGCCCAAAGCCAAGCACCAGAAAGGGCCCTAGCCAGCAAAATCCTTGTTGGACTATTCTGAAATCCAGGAAGGAAAGCAGAGACAGCAGAGAGGAAGAATCTGCTTCCCACTCACAGCCCAAACAGAAGGGCTATGTTAGAGGGCACGGACCAGGACAGGGGCCTGGCGCACAGACACCACCCCAACCCCACTCCCTCCTCACCCTCGATCTAAGTCCCACCCAGCACCAGGGCCCAAGTCCAGGCCGACCCTCCGGCAGCGACACCCCAGCTTCCCTTGGCCCCCGACCTCCAGGGCACCGACTGTGAGACGTGTCACAGCTATCTTACCGTCCCTCCCAGATGACAAGTCCCTGCGGGAAGCAACCCTGTTCTGGGTTTCTCACTCACATGACAGACACTGCAAGGCTGGAAAACATCTCATCTTTCAGAGGTGGGGGCCAGGGACTGTGGTCTGCAGGCTGAAGACACCAGCTTCCAGGCAGCAGGGGAAGCCAAGTCCAGGGTGCCTCCCAGCCTACCTGAGCGCCCACAGATGTGAGACAAAGCAAATACAGCGAGAGATAAAGCCGTTATAGCCGAGAGGTGAGGGCAGCGACGTGAGCGTTCGACAGGTTTCTAGAAGGCAGAGAATGGATGGGAACAGGCTGGCCAACGAAGCAGGAAGAGAAAGCCACAGCTCAGACTGTGGCACAGGATGCCAAGGCTCCATGGAGGGCAGGGTTGGGAGTTCAAACTCCTGGAGAGGAGGAGGAGACAGGGAGTGACAGCTAATGGCAGGGGGTTTCTTTTTAGGATGATGAGAATATTCTGGAATTAGATGGTGGTGGCTGCACAACTTTGTGAATATACTAAAAACTGATGTAAACACAACATAATGTAAGCAGTGTGCTAAAGCTAAATAGCATCATTATAATGATTCTGTTTCATGAATTTTAATAAAGGTACCATATAAATATAAAATGCTAATAATGTTAACAACAGGGAAAACTGTGGGGGGGGTGAGGGGGTATGTGGGACCTTTGTACTTCCTACATGAAGTTTCTGGAAAACTAAGACAGCACTAATAAAAAACTAAATTTAAAAAAACAAACAACACTGACTTGTAGATTCTAAAGGGGGGATTTTTATGTGAATTATATCTCAGTAAGGCAATTAAAAAAAAAAAAGCCAAATTAAAAAAATAAAAAGGCAAACCGAAAGGCTGCATTTGGAACAACAGCCCTAGGGACCTCCTTCCCAGTGGTTCTGCATCTTGAGAGAAGAGCAACTGTCTGGAGAAAACTGAAGCTGGAAAAAGTAGGGAAACACGTCCCCCAGGGTAAAGTCCTCCTTATTTAGGGAAGTGGAGGGCCATTTCCCTAAACAGAAAACACACTTGGGGTCAGCAAAACCTATTCTGCCCTGACTCAGACTCTATTTTCATGACTTATTTTTCACCCTGTCTCTATTACTCCTTGAAAGGGATAATCGATTTCTTTTAAGAATATAGAGGAACTTATTAAGTCCCCCTGAGGGGGAGGGGTCTCTGCCCCAAACAGGGGGCTCAATGTGGACTGTCACCAAGGTCACAGACGTCATCTGAGGACACCACAGAACTCAGGAAAAACGGAAAAAAAAAAAACAGAACAAACGAGAGTCAGTGCCCTCAGTTTTGAGGAGCTATCAAATAAAGACACTTTCAAAAGGGAAACTGAAAGGACAAGGAGGACTCTTAGTTATAAACATAGTACTTACTTTTTAATTCGATAGAAAGACCAGGAAAAAAATGTCAAGGAAATCTCCCAAAATGTAGAGCAAAAAGATTCTTTTTTTAAAAAGCTGAGATGTGAAGAAAGAATTCAGCAGATTCAGTGGATATAAAGAGCAGCTAACATTTATTAAACACTCCTGTGTGTCACACACTGTTCTCAGCCCCTTATCTATGTTAACTCACTGAATCCTTAAAGCCACCTTAGGAGGCTGGAACAAGTATTCCCACCTTACAGATGAGAAGATTTAGGCACAGAGAAGTTCAGTAATAAGCATCTCAGAAACAGAAAAGAGAGAAAATTAACAGATGGAAAGAAACTGTCAACCAGAAGAAAACTGTCCAGGGCTAAAATTAAGGGGAACCAAATGTCCAACACAATGAACAACAGTGAAAGACCCAGAAACACTATCACAAAAGACATCGCAAACGCTTCTAGAGAGAAACACAGGTAATCTGCAATAGGATGAGAACCCAACAGCGTCACACTTCTCAGAAGATAATGAAGCAACTTTCAACAACCAAACTATCATGCCCAGGTGAGCGCGGAACAGCAGCATTTTCAACCACGTAGGCTTCAAGGAGTTTATTTCCTCCCCAGCTTTCTTAGGAAATTTCTGAACTGATTTCTTAGGAAACCACTTGAGAAATTACTTCACTAAGAAAGGAGAACAAACCAAAAGAGGGTGATAAATAAATCCCCCCCAAGAGAGCGGTAAAGGAAAGTCCCAGGATGATGGTTTTTGGCGTCCTCAAGAAGAGCCAGTCCAGATTAGAGAAGGGAGACAGAGAGAACCGGAATGAAACATTCAGGGGAAAAATCAAATTCCACAGTATAAAGGAAATGACTAAGAATCAGGTGGGGGAATAAAGCGCAGGTGTGAAGACACAGAATGCAAGGATTTAAGGGAAAAAAAAAAAGGCAGCAGCAAAGAGTATTCAAAAAGTCATAGCCCGCACCGAGGGATTGAGAATGCTTTTTGACCAAAATGGGGGAAAGAAAGGCAACAAAATAAGGTTTTAGTGGCTAAGAGAATTCAAATAGAATCAGGTGGTTGTTCTGGAGGTTACTCCTATGCAAGCCTCACCGAGATATGCCAAATGACCACAATATGGTAGGCCCAAATCAACAGCAGTCCCAAAAACGTTAAAGAATACTCAGATCCCTATCCGAGACTCTGTAAAGGTTTCATCCACTGAGTGATATCTTTCAAAGTATGATTTAACAAGTAGATATATAGGAAATTTCCAGAGTTATATTATGAGTTACAATACCATAGTTTCAGTTATTTCCTTATTTTGAAATATGCCATATAAACAAAAAGGTATAGCTTTCAAATTACCATTTAACAAGTAGCTATAGAACAAATTTCAAAGGATGCTATGGGATACAGTTCCACCATTTCAGTTCTTTCCTTCTCACTATTCTAACACCCTAACAACTAAGGGAAAGAAACCTGTATGGAGATTCAGTATTCATCATCCTTTGTTAAGTTCCATCTTGTCTGTTGCTGCCCCTTCCCCTAGTTTAATCACTTTCCTGATCCTCAGGGATGTCTAGGCAGTGACCCCCTAACCTGTTCATGTTGAAAAGGGGGGTCGACTTTATGAGCAAAGGGGACACATCTGGTTGACATTCTTAAAGAGGCTGTTGCCTCTGGGTTTCGGGACTTAGCTGGCACAGGAGCTCTCTGGAGGATCTATTGCCGTTTTGTATATATGTCATATTTCATGATAAGGAAATAACGGGAAAAAAAAAAAGTCATTGCCCAAGCATGAAATGAACTACAACAGGGCAGAATTCTAAGCAAGAGTGAGTTTAACCTGGCCTTGGCGGCGAGGGCACCATCGTGCAAGCAGCCCAGTGGTCACGAGGTGGACCGAGAGGAGGGAGGCCTCCTGGCACTGACCAGCCTGACGGTGAACAGTCAGAATCAATCAAGTCAAAACCATGCGCTGGTTTCGAACTTTCCGAGTCCATCTATGACACAGGGACGGAAGTCTCGTTTTGATCCAACAGCCACAAGGTCAGCTGTCACTCTCAAAAGGAGGGGGGCAGGAAGCTTAAGGAATGACAGGGTGGCTTTTGTCCTGGTTGCCTGAAGTGCAGAGTCAGAAAACACTGGCAAAGGGTGGCAGGGTGGAGGGACCCGTTCACTTCTACAACCCACACTGAGTCAGCACCCACTATACCCTTGCCGGCAGGGGGACAGAAGAGCCAACAAGAAGGACACAATCTCTTACTTGTGGGACAAGATAGTAATACATAAAATGTGCTAAGAATGAGCTAAGGAGAGAAATAAAGCAGAAAAGAAAAGGAGCTGAGAAGCACATGGCTGGGGCAGGTGTGCCGGTTTGGAAGTACCATGTCCCCCAAAACACCATGTTCTTTCATGCAATCTTGAGGGGGCCGACGTGTTAGTGTTGATTAGGTTGAATCTTTGGATTGGTTGGAAACAACATGCAGATATGATCCACCCAGCTGTGGGTAACACCTTTGACTGGACTACCTCCATGGAGGTGTGACCCCACCCATTCAGCACGGGTCTTGATTTAGAGTCCCATGGGCCCAGATACCACTGTAGCTTAGAGACATTTTGGAGAAAGCCATTGAAAACAGACTTCTGTGGATGCTTTGGGGATAACAGCCCAGAGTTCTCCCCAAGAAGCTAAGCCTAGAGACACTCTTGAGAAGGCCATTTTGAAATGCAACCTGGGAGCAAGCAGACACCAGCCACGTGCCTTCCCCGCTAACAGAGGTTTTCTGGACACTATTGGCCTTCCTTCGGTGAAGGTATACTTGTGTTGGTGCCTTAATTTGGACATTTTTTCCATGGCCTTCAGACTAAATTCGTAACCAAATAAACCCCCTTGATAAAAGCCAATCCATTTTTGGTATTCTGCATAACAGCAGCATTAGCAACCCGAACAGTAGGTGTTTCGAGTACTGAGCGAAGAAACTGCAACTGAAAGCAGGCAGCCAGAGAAGGATTCCATAAAAAGGTCGGACGTGTATTTCGTAGAGGATTTGGGGGTAAACAGGTTCTCCTCATCATTCAGAGTTACGAAGGTGATCAATGCAAAAACAATCATTTAACCATAAAACATTTAGAGGAGAAGAAGCGGGGAAAGGGCAGTTTTTTAAGACAGATGCTAATCTTTCATGCTGGTGAGTAAATACATATTATTTAAATTTGAAAAATCAAGAAATAAGAAGGATAAGCAAATTAGCTGGTGTTAAGGAACTAACTGCCAGGAGAACAAAATCCAGAACTGGCTAGAAGGTTTGCTCCTGCGGTGAGATGACTGGTGATGACATGGAAAACTGCAGCTTTCCAATCTACACATTTCTGTTCTATTTAATTTGCACTGTGCACATATTTGATACAAAATACTTTTTAAGTACATAAAGTGTAATTGCAGAGGCTGGAATTTGCTCAGAATTTCACTTACACTGTCAGACCTGATTCACTCTTCATTAAAAACTGGCAAGAAGTAACCCAGTGGAGTTTTTATTTCACTCAGCAAATAGCTAACCAGGTTGTTCCTACTTGACACATTGGTGCAGCTGCTCTCTGCTCATCTGCTGCGCGGATTTTGCCAGAGTGGACTCGGCTCGCTGAAACCCTGCCCGCTAGCTGATGCGGCCGGGGGCGTAAGCAGGTGACCGGGCCACTGTGAACCCGCGTCCCGGGGCTGGCACGAGGGCTAAAGGAATTCAAGGTGCAGCACACGACACACAGCACCGGCCGGACAAACGTGGGCTGCTAACAGGCCATGTGGCAGCTGCTCCGTCACTGACACGGTGGGCAATGGAGGTGAAATCAGTAGCTTAAAAGTGGACGGAAAAAAAGATCACTCAGGAAAAAAATAAAAGTGGATGGAAATTCCTGTAAATAATAACATATAGCAGAAGGGACAGTCTGTGACTGCCAAGAAGGGTTATAAAAGGCACCGGGGCTTCTTCCCGGCTCCCACTTTGGGGATGACTGCTCTGGAGGACACCAGTCACCCCTCAGAGAGGTCCACGGGGTGAGGCGCTGAGGCCTCCTGCCAGTGGCCAGTGGGAGTCTTCCAGGCACCACCGCGGAAGGGGCCCAGCCAGCCTGTCCGTCACACCTTCGGGTGACGCAGCCTCGGCTGACAGCTGGAGGCAACCTTAGGAGAGCCACCAGCTAAGCCACTCCTGGGAGACCGCCACGGAACGCAAAGGCCCTTGGCAGGGAAGAGGGGGCAGTGACAAACCCCCTGCTGCTGCCGCAGCGTGCAGGCGACCACAGACAGCACTCGAGAGCGCGGTCAGGAGGCCCGGCCCCTGTGCGACAGAGGGTGGCGGTAAGAACGAAACGCAAGCTTCCACACCGAAAGTGCTCACAGGAAGTGCTCAATAAACGGCTTCTATTGTTATTATCATCAATAGGTGCTTCGCTAATACCTGCTGTTGTCAGCAACCATTTCTGCTGTCCTCCAAGAGGTTTAGAAGGAAGGAAGGAAGGAAAGACAGGAGAGGGGAGAAGTGACGATTCCAGGAGAGGAGAAACTAGGAGAGGAAGGAAAACCCAAAGGCTAAGGGAAGAACCCAGAAGAGAAAGAAATGGCTACTAGGCCACGAGTAATCTCAAGTCACCTTGACCCTGGTCCAGGGGTTCCTGCGTCTCCCACATGTGTCCGTTCCCCACTGGGCAGGGAGCACCCCACAGGCCCAGGGCTGGCGTGGCCACCTCAGCCACCGTCCCACCAGGCGGAGGGACCGGCTGCCCAGCAGGGGCCCTCCCAACCCCGAAGCACGGTGCCAGCAGCAAGTCCCCCACCTTTATCAGTGCCCTCACTCAAGAAATATTCACGGAACTCTGTGATGTGCCCGGAGGCCCTCTGCTTAACACGAGGATGTGATGGTGAGAAAACCAGCCTCCCACAGCGCTCACAGAACAGCCGCCAATCTCACAACCTGATTCTCCGTCAGTCTTTCCCTGCCCCCAGGGAGTCTTCTCTGACCCCCGTGAACGGGGTGAGATCCCACCTCTCTGCCCCAGCAGAATGGATCCTCCATAAAGCCCGATCCCCCGCCACAGTAACCAAGACCATTACTGGGTCTGTGAGATAAGGGCCTTCGCTACCAGTGGGCCATGTGAGCGGCACGGTGGGGAAGGCAGCCAGGGAAGGAGCAAGAGCGGCGAGTGAGCAACTTTCATGTTGTGCCCCAAGCATGACGGATTCTTACGGTGGCATCCAGGTCAAACGCGGGCCCAGAAAGCAGTCTCCTGATGACTCGCCAGCTGCTTTCCAGTCGCTCTCCCACCCACTTAGGCTAAGGGAATGCTGCATTCTCCGGATGCTTCTCGGGGCCCAAATCTAAATAATGACGCAAGAGGGCAGGCAACATGTCCTTGCAGTTCTTCCTACGATTAACTCAACAGCCAGAGGAGGATCCAGCTTCTGATGCTCAAATGAGAAAGGACGGGCGGGGAAGGGCCACAGAAACGTCAGCACAAGGCCACCTGCCCCCCAGTCGGCCCTCGGAGCAGGTGGGGGCTGCCGCTCCCTGGGGAAAGGGTGAAGCCCAAGGGGTCTGTGCTGCAGGCGGCTGGGGCGGGAGGCACTCACCACGCTTGGGCTTGGGGAAGCTGTCGTGCAGGCGGAACACCACCTTCTCCACGAAGTGCTGGATCTCACACTGCTCGGGGCCGCGGACAAACACCATCCAGTCGTGGGTGAACCCCTCCGTGGTGGGCTTCTTCCGCAGCTGGGCCCGGTGACCCAGCTCTAACTTGACCTGGACAGTGCACTGCGGGGAGAAAGAGGCAAGGATGGGTCCCAGCAGGGAAGCGCAAACCGTGCCACCCCAACTCCTGCACGGCACTTCCAGTGCTGGCCGTGTTAAATAAAAGGACTCCTGAGTGGGGCGACGGGCATCTGAGCCACTATTAAAAGGCAACAGACACCGCACTAAACACTTCATGTGTATTATCTGCCCACCAGGTCCACACAAGGCCCTGGGGAGCCCGAACCCACCTCTCCCCACACAGCTCTGTGCCAGTCACAGGGCCTCTTTGCTGTTCTTTAAATAAGCCAAGCTCCTTCCCATCCTTCCCCCAGACTTGTCATCAAGGTCTCGGCTCAACCACCACCTCTTCCGAGAAGCCTTCCCTGACCTCCCAAGCTGAAAGAAACACCCCGCCCTGGGATCTCTCATCATCGTGTTTGTCGCTATCAGAAACTGTCTCGGTACCCGTCTGTCTACTCCACTGTGATGTCAGCTCCTTGAGGAAGGGGTGAGTCTACCTGGAACCCTCCCAGGGACCTCAGTCAGCACCTCCGCACCATCCAGAGCGCAGCTGAGGAAACCGAGGCTCCGAGCGAGAGGAGCCGCACAGCCAGGGCTGCTCAGCTGGTGGGGGGGGGGCCACGGTCAAGTCAGGGTCTGTGGGGCCCGAGAGCTCACTCAGTCCACCGCAACGCTGGCACTACATGATGAAAGTGCCTGCGTTCCTGCTCACCCTACAGAGTGCGCCATGGAGAACGCGGCCCTCTCCAGCCACCCGAACCGCCAGCAACACCAGCTTTCAGTTCCAAGGGCCAAACAGTGATGCTCGGGGAGGATGGTACAGCAGGCAGGAAGCCCCCTGGGGACAGCCACACAGCAGGCCGCCAGCCGTGCTGGCTCACTTCCCTTCTTGACACACACGCTATTATTTTCCCCCAAAATACAAGGCAGCCCGTGCCAGTTCCACTCCACCAAACGTAAAACCACGAAGTCAACACCTCGGCTGGACAAAACCACTGACAAGGAACCCACTACACACGGCCACTCTGGTTTTGATAAACTGCCCCAGACTTTTAAGATACACAGTCCTTTATACCTAGTATCGGATACGAGAATGTTACAAAATAACATAGAGGCCAAGTGGACACTTGTTTCTGAGTGCTGAGATAAGGCTGCTGGGCTCAGCCCGGGGGACGAGAGCCAGGCCACCCAGACTCAATTCCCCCGCGCTTGGTTCTCCCCACTGATGGGAGCACCCCACTCCATCCCACCCTTGGGGCCCCAGATCAGAAAGCTCCACTGCTGCTGCTTTCAACCCCCTTTCTCACCAAGTGCACACAGAGAGAACGGCCATCCCTGTGGCCACAATCCCACCGCCCGGTCAGCCCCCAGTCCCTTCTGGGTGAGAGCACCCAGGGGGACTTCCTGCTTCCCTCCGCACCCTCCTCCTCGAGCTCCCCACAACCCCACCGCCGGTTCCGAAGCTTTTGATTGCTCACCACTCCCTGGAAATAAAGTCCAAACTCCACCAGACACCTCCTCATCTTCCAGCTCTGCATTTCCTCAAGCCCCAGAGGCTCCTTTCTTTCCCACACCCTAGCCCTTCTGAAGTCAGACTGCATCTTGCAGTCCAGATGTAAGTCTCACATCCTGAGGGGTGCCCCCCCCCCGACGAGGCACTGCTACATTGGGGGCATGGCCTGGAGGCTCAAAGAAGTACACTCGCCTGCAGTTCCAGCTAAGCCACACAGCTGGATGTCCCTGTGTTCCCTCCGGTCCCTTGGCCCCAGGTGCCCTCAACTCACCTTGCTGCATATCAAAATTCTACCCATTCCCAGCTCAAGCGCTCCTTTCCCCAAAGCCCTCCCGATCCCCGCGCTGGAAAGTCGCCATCTCCTTAGAATCTCCGCAGAACACTGCGTGCAGCTCCCTGTGCCCACCTCACCCCGCCTCGGTCTCCTGAGCTGTTTGCTGCCGCCTCCCTGCAAAGCCTCCGAGCAGGGACCACATCTTGCTCATCCTTCTACTGTCTCTCTTAGAGTCACAGTACGTGAGGCATCAGTAACACGGGATGGATTAAACTAAGAGCCTTCCCAGATCAGCAAGCTGGGAGTCATCTGCTTTCCACCACGGGAGGACCAAATAGGCCAATAACACAGCGGGTCTGACGTGTGGAAGAGCCCACGAGAGGCCTGGGGCTCCAGATGCTCAGCAAGCCAGACGGAGGCCCCTAGCACAAGATGAGGGTCCCTCTGGGTCCCACAGGGAATGAGAGTGGTGACTAGCTAAGGTTGGGGATACGCCAGAGGAGGCACTGAAGTCTGCATGGAACTTTTAGATGCAACACAACAGAAATGACCAACTGCAAGTGGAGGGCTGGACGAGGAGACAGTATCTAGGACAATCCATGCACATCCAGACTGAAGGCAAGCAGGAAAAAATAAACGGCAACGACAAAACCCACTATAAGGCACGGAGAGGGAGTGGCGGGGAGGAGGGAGGTAAAAAGAGTCTGAAATGGGAGACTGGACAAGGTGTTAAGGGTGGAAGCCAGGCGAGGAGAGTCAAGTAACCCCAAACCCAGGTTGCTGGGGTGATGCCGAGGCCGGTGACGGCGGGGAGATCGGCTGCACTGATAAATCCCGGGTGCTGACAAACATTAACGTGGAAAGACCCTACCAAAGGCTAGAGATGAGGGGCTAAATGTTGGGATAAACACTTAATACTCAACATCAGCCACAAGCCTCCATTTAAAAAGCGCTGCCTATGGAGAACGTTCAACCAACACAAACCCAAACAAAATTTACATTATCCCTAACAGGCTGTATCTGCCATATACATTGGCCTCTGCCTTTCTCGACAGGTTTTTGCACTGGGAACGGGGAGCGAATCTCCGAGTCACTGGGAAGGTTAAGGTGAAAACTAAATGTGTGCAATTAAAATAGTGACAACTCCACGCTGGAAAACAACTTGAGGTTCTCTGGCACTAACTCCACATAGTGTGATTGGCTCCCCCCAAAGCTGCTCAAACCCCTGTTGACCTCCCGGCATTTCTGACTACATGGGGTTCAGGGCACACAGACGGCAGAGCAGTTACTGTGAAAGGAGGGGAGGCCGCAGCTCCATTGGAGAAGGGGGTGGAAATGGACATGCCAAAAATAAGCTTCAGAGGCCAAAGTAAACAGGAAGGTTCTGAAGCAGCGATGGGTAAATCTTGGCAGCCAGCGGGCTGTGCCCAAAGCCCCAGCAGGGGCAGCCCTGATGCCCTACGGGCTGGCGCCAACCTTGGCCTCCACACCCCTGGGCAGGGCGTGCCATCAACTCGAGGTCTGCCCCCGGCACGCCGATGCCCGGAGCAGAGGAACACGCCCCTGAATGCTGGAATCCTCTAAGAAACAAAGATGGTGGAATAACAGAGCCTGTGCCACAAGGCTAAAAAAAATTTTTTTTCACGGAATCAATGAGACGTTCAAGCTACATTAACTGGAGGTGAGTGATCGGTGCCCAATGCCAAGTTATGGGCAACCACTTTGACTTGTCAAGTCATGATAATTTATTAGCATGGCTAAGCTAATCCCACATCCAAGAGTGACGCCTCTCCCTTCTTTTACTCCACCTGGACTCCATCTCCATCGAGAACCAAAAAACAGAAGCAACCTATGAGGGGTGCCCGGCAAAAGAGGTTAGCTGATGGCAAGGTTAAACTTGGACTCTTGGAATGAATGACTTTGGCATCCCTCAGTGCTTCCCCAAATTTCCCACGTGGCAGCCTCATCCCTGGTTCTTTCAAGGCACCAGGACTGCCCTCTGCTCCGAAGCCACTTGGCTGGAACCTCAAGAATCGATGGCTGAAAGCAATCCCAGGGGCTCGGCCCCAGTTACGGTCACTTCCAGGAAACTCTGGGGATCCCCTTGCTACCCGCTCCCCAGCAAAGCCCAGAACAAAGTGCAAGATTCCAGGCCTGCCCTGGGGAGTGTTAACTATTTTACTCCAGGGACTCAGCAGAAAGACAGTGGATGGAGGGGCTCTGGGCTCCAAGGACCATGCGGGGACAGTCGGGTGGGGACGGAGGGCCTCAACGGGCTCTGCCCTCTCTGTGGGCCAAACGGCTGAGGATGCTTGGCACCAGAGGGACGGCATCCCAAACCCCGCAAAAGCCAGGCAAACGCATCCTGGAGGACTGCTTCCCTGCCACGATTTCACTGAAAAGGACCACTTTCTCAGGGTGGGCTGAAATGGCCCACGTCTGGCACAGAGAGAGAGAGAGCCTTGTTCCAACGGCTCCAGACAACCGAAGCCCCTTGCTTTCGCCAGCTCCTTCCCCCTTCCCACGAACCCTGACCTCAGCCTGGCCCCAGAAGGCAGGTCTTCAACAACAAGTTTATCTGTAAGATTTCCTCTGATTTTTCTGGTGGGAATTCTTTTCCACAGATGCCTTCTCCTCTGGGTATCTGCACATTACCAAGTGGTATAATTACGCCTGCAGTTTGGCCACTGCGCCTAATTCCCTCTGCTGAGACAATTCCCTCCCCTCCCAGAAGGGGAAAGCACTGAGGAGTCTTTTCCTGCTTCAGCCCAAATTGATTCTGCCAAATCCTACTGGACCTGGAGTGTTTGCTGGCAGTGTGGTCTATGCACGTGCAATTAGGAAACGCTAACGGGGCTGGGCGATCCTACGGGGTGAGGGCAGAACAGGACCAAGTGAGACATGCTCAGGAGAACTTTCTCCCAGTCGGGGGCTTGGGGAGCAGCCACTGAATCAGGAATGGAAGAAAGAAGGGGAAGCAACGAGGCCCCCCGTGTCAGCCCTCTAAAGCAGAGGACTGCCTGCCCACGGGATGGTTAAGGCCAGGGGGCTGGACCCCCACTGAGGGCTGCACCCCCAGCCCTCTTCCACTCCATCTGCCCTGCTCTCTCCAAATCGGGGCACAAGGTTACCAAACAAAGGCTGAAAAGGGGCTCAATGAATTTCTCTCTGAAAACTCTCTAAGAATATCTGGGGAGACCGGAAGGATATGCAAATATACCCACAATCCTTAGAGTTTCCAGGTTCCTAGTTAAGACTGACCCTCACCAAACCCCTAGGGGAGGTGCCTCAGATGGGGTGTTTATGAGATGCCAGCAGGGCGTAGATGGTGTGCCCAGTCTCCAAAGTTCTCCAGGGAGCACGGACGCAGTCTCTGAACATGCACAACCCCAACGGCCGCACGGGGCTGGTTAGTCAGAAGTCGAGTCCTTGTTACTTCTATTTTACAGACATTTGGCGAAGCTCATAAAGTGCAAAACCTGGCGTTAGAAACCACGATGGATGGCAAGAGGGAAAGGACTCTGGTCCCTGCCCTCGAGTTCTTTGTGACAGAATAACTTTAGGACAAAAAATAATTGGCAAATCAGCTTTTCACAGGCACCGAGTTTTGGAGTTGGGGGGGAAACAAGCCCCCAGGTTAGTGTTTCTCTCAGCCATCCTGAGCTTTTCTACCCAAGGCCTGCAGGGAAGGGCAGAGATGCCCGGGTGGGCATTTTACCAGCCCCTGACCCCTCTCTTGACCGTCCTGGGCCTGCACCTGCACATCTGTAAAATGGGTGGCCCCATGGTTCAAGCCCTGGCCAGCAGAAACCCTGTTCCTTCTGAACAACAGAGCATCACTGCAAGGCAGTTATTTCCAAATTCAAACTTAGAACCTTTTAAGCAACCAACAAGCATCGATTCAACTGTCTGATTCAGGTCATCTGTACCTACTTCAGGGGCCAGGGGCATTCCCCCCAGAAAGATTGGGGCTCCCTGGAGAAGAGACCCGCTCAGATGGCAAACACCACATCCTCTGCTACCCCTGGCAGCTCACCCTCCCCCCACCCTCCAGCATGGGCTCAATCTTATCTGGGCCCACTCTGTACCGACTAGCACTGATTGGAGGTTTGGAGGATGGGGTGGGGTGGGGGGCGATCAACACAGAGATTAGGGTCAGGGCAAAGGGAACCAAACAGACTTTCTCCTGGACATGGGAAAAAGAGTTCAGTGTTGAGAAGTTGGGAGCCCAAAGCAAAATGTGCAATCCCACTTCTCAGCTAAAGTCCTAAAGGAAGGAAGAGGAGGGGAAACGAGAATCGAAGCATCCCCAAGCAAGCAAGCGGGAAGAACTGCAGTTTCACACTCAAGCGAGGCATCTACAGGTTTGCAACATCGCACGGGAGAAAGCAAAGGCCAAGATTCTGCTGGATTCAATGTGCCTTCCGCGTACCCTGAGGCTTTCTCCAACCCTCACAGCCAACTCAGCTACTTGGGTAAAAGACCCCTTCTCTGCAGTTTCCCCAGGGGCCTCTGGCTCGGTTCTGAAGGGACAGAGTTCCTGTGCCTCTCCCAGATTTGTAGGAAAGCACAGCTGGGGAAGGAGAATGAATCTGGGTCCACTGAGGCTTTCCTTTGGGACCTGCTTCGCTTGTAAACACTTCTGCAAGGACTCAGACTAGCACTTTCCAGTAGAACTTTCTGTGATGATGGAAATGTTCTGAGCCATCCCGTAAGGTAGCCAGTGGCCACGTGGCGTTACTACTGAGCACTTCAAATGTGGCCTGGAGTGACAGAGGAACTGAATTTTTCATCCTAACTAGTTTAAATTTAAATAGCCACATGTGCTAGGGGCTGCCATACCCAGCAGTGTAGCTCTCGGGCCTGGGTGTCGCCACCAGTCCACCCAAGTAAGGCTTTGTGTGGGACCAAGACTGCCACCTAATCTCACCATTCCACTTACAGAAATGCAACCGCCCAGGCCCCCGGGGCCCAGCCCGTCACCAAAGGACCACACACGCCTCACGTTATGCCAGTTCCCTGGGACTGAGGGGGGGGTGGGGGCAGAGGCGATACCCTACGCTCTTGCGGTGCTGAACAAGACTCTCCCAAAAGGTGACCTCATTTAAAGGGGCCACTGAAGGTCATTTTGGTTTGCTTTTTAACTCGATACAGACTGGTAGCAACAGGCAATGTCTTTTCAATAGAAATTAACGCACACCACTGGATGCAAATTCATCGTTCAACCTATAAGCACATCATTACTTCTCAAGAGAAAGGAAGCAACACCAAAACCAAGGGAGACCATGGTGAGTGGGCACCAACTCTGTGCCATGGGCAGCTGGGATGAGCAAGGGGAGGTCCCTGGCCCCCAACCCCTGAAATCACCCAGCCACACCGCGCCTCCGCAAAGGGAGCCGCCTCGGTGGCGCCAGCCGCCACGGGTGCCCCAACCTGCGCTAGTTGACGGCGGAGATTTCGCCAGCCACCCCCACAGCCCCACGCCACCTTTGCTGGCCTCGTGCCCCGGGATGAAGAAATGATCCCAGGTTTGGGGGAGCAGTGGTGCTGGGCTTGAGGCTGCAAGGAAGCACCTTGGGTAATGAAGAGGAGGGAGCAGAGATGTGGGTAAAGGGGATACAAAGGGCCAAAAAGGCCTTGGGTTTACAGGAACTGACAGGATTGGTCCCAGGCTGCCAAATCAAAGAGGGAAGGGACATCACACAGCTCATGGAGGTTGAGGAACCCGCTCTGGGTTTAGGGCAAGGCTCTGGCTGGGATCAAGGACCCAAGAAGCTGGGCAAGGAGAGGGAAATGGGGCGGGGGGTTAGTGGCTGAAAGAAGTAGCATCAGGCTGGGGGAAGCTGGCCGGATGTGAGAGGTGGCCCTGCATGTAAGGAGAGGCCGGGGGCCCAAGACAGGGCTCCTAGGGGAGACTGAGGTTCGTGAAGGAAGAACAGGTGAGGCTGGAGAAGCCAAACTGAGAAGAGACATCTAGACTAGGGGGAAACGTGGGCAAATGTAAATTAGGGTCCCAGGGGGCAAAGATGGCTTTAGCTGAGGGGAGGCACAGGCTTCTGATGACTGAGAGGTTTAAAGGCTCCAGGTCAGAGAAGAAAATGCCCCAGGCCCCGGTCTAGGAGAGGATCCGAAGGCACTGGGGTCCTGGGGAGAGTGACCAGGGTCTGAAACCAGAGGGGCTAAGGCATCAGGGTGGGTCAAAGGGATCTGAGAAGAGACTGCGGAATCTCAACCCAAGCCCAGCGAGAGAGGACACCCCAAGCAGGCCTAGCGCCTTGGAGGAAAAGGCAGAGGACTGGGGTCCCAGGGAGACAGAGGGAGCTCGAGCCCAGGCATGGATGTGAGGGGAAACGGGTGCCGGGGAGAGAAGGCTCAGGCCAGTGTCCTCGGCCATCCCAGGGGGCTCAATTCAGGCAGAGGATGAAGGGAAAGAAGGCTGGGGCTGGGCCTGGGTTGGAAGAAGGAGTTCTAGAGGGTCTGGGGAACTCAAATCTGGGCGAAGCAGAGAGATGAGGCAGCAGGCTAGGGGATCAGGAAGCATGATGGGGCGCAGGGCCAGGATCCAGAGAGGGAAGGAGACATAGGCTGGCCCTGGATCCAGAGGGGAGGGGGTACAGAGGTCCCCCGGGGAGTCTAAGGGGCCTTTGGGGCTGACCAGGATCCAGAGGAGGCTGTGGGCCAGACCAGGGTCCCAAAAGGGATCTGAGTGGGCTCTGGGCCGGGTAGGGGTCCCAAAAGACGCCCAAGGGGATTCTGGGCCGACTTGGGGGTAAAGGGGGTAACTGGAAAGGCTCTGGGCTGATCTGGGGGTAAAGGGAGGAATGTGAAAGGGCTCTGGGACGACCTGGGGTCCGAGGGGAGACCCGGGGGTTTCTGGGCCAGGCCGGGGTCCGGGGGGGCATCTGTTGCGGGGGTCTCCGGGCGGGGCCGTGGGGTGGGGGAGGGGCGCCCCCGCCCCACATAAAGGCCCGGGGAGCGGCGAGCGCGCACACGCAGAAAGCGGAGCAGAGCGGAGCGGGTGGGCGCGGGGCAGGGGCAGGGGCGGGGAGGCCGGGACCCAGGCGCGCCGGGCCGGCGGGCGGAGGGCGGGGGCCGGGCGGCGCGGCCGCTCCTCACCTGATTGTCCATGGCTGGCGCCCCGCCCCGCCCCCGGGCCCCGCGTCGCTCGCCGCCGCCGCCGCCGCTCAGCGCCACCCCGCCGCCCTCATTGTCTGTCAGGCGCCGCCGCCGCCGCTCCGGGCCGCCCGCCCGCCAGCCCCGCGGAACCGGAAACCGCCGCCAGCCCGGGGCGCGCACCGACCGCGGATCCCCGCCGCCGACTCGGGCCCGCCGCCCCGACTGACGGCTGCCTGGGCCACTCAGCGGCGCGGACGGCCGCTCGCGGGGCGGGACTTCCTGCCTGGCGGGGGATGGCCGGGCTGCGGTCGGAGGGACGAAGCCCGCAGCCAATGGGAGGCCGGGGCCGGAGGGGCGGGAGGAGGGAGGGAGGGAGGCGCGAGGCGAGCCGGGGCAAGGGGAACGCGAGGTGTGCGCCGCACGTGGAGGGGCGGGGGCGGGGCCGGCACTCTGCGCCTGCGCGCTGCGGCCGGCAGGGGTCGCTGCCTCATGGCCGGAGCAGACGCGCGGCGGGAGCTCTGGGGAGCGGGCCCTGGGACCCGGGTGTTCTCGGCCCGGTGTTGCCCTGGGGTCCGGATCTGAAGATTAATTTTCCGATTTTGGATCTGGTGGCAAACCTGGCCAACTGGCTTCTCCGCCGAGTCTCAGTTTCCGTTTTTGTAAAATAGGAGTAATGACAAGGGCGATGCGATTCTATTTCATGCTCCTTGAATGATACAGACTCGAAATCGTGTTACATTAAAATGATCGAGAGAGTCTCACCTTATCCACGAAATTGCAAATAATGCTAAACCCTCCAAATATGGTCTTTTAATTTACCTAGCATCACAAAATTTC
>PVKY010000671.1:0-42611 GCA_004027775.1 Bradypus variegatus
ATATTTCTGTCATTGTTCTCTTCCTGGGAGATCTGGGCAGACAAAAGGACACAAACGCTCCCCCTTTGGTGGGAACCCATATAGCCAACTTCAGCCTGGGGCACATTTTTATGGTCAAATTGAAAACCTTTGAAAACAAAAGTTTATCAAAGAAATGCTGACAGATCTTTACTCAGAGAAGGGCTAGCGGGCAACACAATCATGTCAAGAAAGCTCTCCCTCTGCACATCTGAACCTCCACGTGGGGCTACGCTTTCTAATGGGTGCCCGTGGCCAGCAAACCACCGTGATTTAATGGGCTTGGAGCCCTGGTCATCCGGTAGCTCCGAGACCCTCGAAGCCAATTTTTCTTTTTCCGTCTTTCCTTTATTTTCTTTAACTGAACTACGCCCCAAAGGGTAACGGATTGCAATTTCAGCCCGCGTTCCTGGGTTCCTGCTTTCTTTCAACAATATCTGACGGCTGGCTGACCACGTGAGTGCTGGGCAGGCTGCACGGAGGCTCATTGAACACAAGACAACAAGCGTTTTTAGTAGTTTATTCACATTTTTTTCCTTGCTTATTTTAATATGCACCACGTATAAATTTATGAGTGCTACTGTAAAAACATTGTCAATGATTGAAATCTTACTTTTCCTTCTAACAATTGGGAGCATATCACATATTCATTGATTATGGAGAAAATGATTTCTGCTACAAATGGTGAGAAAGAAACATGTTCATTAATACAGACAGTTCTCATCTACGGAGATGATTTACACGATGCAAGTAATGAAGGAGTTTCTCCTTAACTAGTCTACTACCAAACTGAAAAGATGAATCTTAAAAATTGCCTCGAAAATACCACACGGTTGGTCATGTGTCCTCATCGCCAGGATGCCGTCACAAGAGCTATATTGAACACGTGGGGGACGGGAAATGGAAACATCGGTGGTGGGGATTAGATTGATAATTACAGAGATACACCGCCGTAATGATGTTTGTTCTAAGTGAAATAAAAAATAAGATCAATTGGTTATAGAAATTCCTTACAGAACACCACCACTTAATTATTTCAATTCAAACAAGCTGAAGAATGTCGTGGAAAAAGGAGGAAGCACTGGCTGAAAGCAAAGCAGCCTGGGTCCCCCGGCGGTGTCAGTGCTTTGTGCTTGTCCCTCAGCCCTCTGAGCACGTCTCTGAGATTCGCAATCGTGGCAGCGCAGGGCTGGCCTGGCTCCATCTGGCTACTCAGCATCTCTACGTGTCTCGCCACAGTCCATGTTCACTCAGCGTCCATCACCCGGACTCTACTGCCTTGCGTGGGGATCCTTGCGTGCTTTGGGGCTCCCTGCTGCAGCCACGGCTGCACATTGAGCCAAGGTTCCTGCAGGCTGAGCTACGGTCTGCGGGTCAACCCACCGAAGCCGTAGCCTACACTGAACGTCCACTGGAAAGCAGAATTCATGGGTGCGGTGACAGAGAGAAAGAAAGGGAAAGGGCAGTCTCCGTGGCAGGTTTGGCTGTGTGATTCTTCCATCTACCCGTGAAGGGTCGAGGCCACGCCGAGAGCTGCCCCTTAGCTGCAGACAGGGCTCCACTTCTTCGTTCTAGAGAAAGCCGGAATTTCCAACAGGTCCAAGCCCGTTGCTAATGTGGAATGTGGACTCCACCATCCCCAAGACCTTCCTGGGTTCTGCCCCCCTCGGCTCTACTCTGCCCCTCAAAACCCAACTGCTTCATGCACCATCATTCCTGGCCCTCAAAGGGGAAAAAACCCTCAAAAAAAGGTGGCCTGATTCACAGGCCAGGAGATAACCCCAAATGTCAAAGCGCAGGCAATTTGGTAAGTTGCATTGCAAAAGGAGTCACAGATTGGGATTTATGAATCTATATTAATATATATTATGGTTTATGGGTACAAGAGTAAAAAACAGCAATTGAAGACTGTGTACTTGATAACAAGGAACTGACTATAGAGAGGTCGTATGCAAATTTCAAGACTTTCAGATATTAAAGCATATTTTAAAAACTCCTGGAGAGGGCAGAATTCAGAACAGGGCAGATAAGTACACTCAGCCACCCTGAAGCCAGGAGCTGTCTCCTAAATCCCAGGGCTGAGGCAAACCGTGGGCATGCGGCCTCCGAGGCCCCGGCTGCGGCCTCTCGGAACTTTGCCATCACGTGTGTCATTAAATGAACGGGGGACGCAGGCCCCCATCTGAGTGTGACACATCCCACAAGACCCCAGAGACCCAGGGCTCTGGACACTCGATAATAGGAGTGAAGAGGCGGGTCTCAGGGCTGGGCCCCAAGAGGGAAAAACAAGCCCCTCTCCGGGCATAAAAGGGCAGTCGCCAGGAGCGGGAGGGCTTCCGGGGCAGGTGGCTTCTGGGTGCCCGTCCTGCTCTCCCTGGGACACCGCACACAGGTAACCCGAAGGTGCATGCTGAGCCACACGAGCAGAGGCTGGTTTCCTAAACCCATCTCCAGGGCTCTCTGGACGAGTTTCCCACCGCACCTTCTCCCGGGACGCCTTGCGAAGCCCTGGTTCTCACGGCCCGCGGCCGGCCCTCTCCCGGGCACTCGTGTGCTGACGGCGCCTCAAGGCTGAACAGGACCTTGTTTCCTCTCTCTGTCTGAAATTCCAGCCCCCTAGAGCACCTGGCAATTTATTGCTCTTTTCCACCGGTTGTTTCCCAGCGACAGACCCTCCCTCACCAAGCCCGGGGGTCTGGGCTGGCGCTGGCAGCAGCTGATGTGGAAGCAGCATTTCCGGGGCACGGACAGCACAGCTTCATGTGGACACGGTTTGGGGGTGAGGGGGGCACCTATTTCCAGGGTCAGGCTGTTTGCGACAAACCCAGTTGCCTGCGCTTTGGGGCCAAGGACTCGCTGCAGCTGACAGTCAAACCCCTAATGAAAAACAAACTCCCTTTCTTAATAGGATGCAGAAGAAAGAAGGATGCTGAGGCCGAGGTTATAGACCTGCCGTTCTCTGAACCCGTGTAAAGCGGCGACTGAGAGACAAGCTAGAGGCCGACCCCGGGGTGGTGGTGGGTGGGGTGGGGGTACCCCAGCACCTAACGACACCCTTGGATCTGCAGCAAAATCAGGAAACACGTGCATGTACACCGAGAGGCCTGCAGACCTCCCCCGCGGGGGCTCTCAGGAAAATTCCATGTACTCAGAGGGTTAGCGTGTGCTGCCACATACTGCAGACCCCAGCCTGACCCACGAAGACATTCGTTGCTTCTATCTTTAAAACCAAAACCAAACAAAACAAAAAACTGCAAATTAGGCTTAACCCTTTGAGGACCCTATTAGCAGCAAGTTGCCATCTTCACAAACAACACGGGGCATCATCTGGCAAAGGGGGCTCGCTACAAAGACACTGGAAAACACACGTCCTGTTCTGCCGCTCGAGCACCGCGGGCCAGACAGAGCAGACGAAACCGCTTTACATCAATTTGGAAAAATCTCAGAGTCTCAAAGGGCTAAGCTGGGGCTTCGAGGCAGAGGGTCTTCTTAAAAGGGCGAGTTGGGGGAGCGCACAGTCTCGGAGGAGCTGGGGGAGTAGTCTTCGGACTCCGAGGTGGCTTCCGGGGGCGCCGGCTGGGCCTTGACGCGGCCCCTCACATTCTGGTTGCGTCTTCGTCGGAAAACCTGCCTCTCCTTATCAAGAGCGGTGGTCTGGCGGGGGCATAAAATGAGAAAGAGGACAATTAGGCCGGGGGACGCGAAAAGCCACAGTGTTTCCGGGGCTCCCGGGGACCTGACTTGGACCAGCCGGGAGCTCCCCGGGGGACTGGGCACGCGTCCCGGCTCGGACCCTCCCAGCACCCCCAGGCCCCCCATTTCCACGCAGGGGACCCCGCCTCAACATTCAGCTCAGGGCGGCTGTGTGATTACAATGGAAGGTGATGAAGTCGTCACGCAGGGAGACGGAGTCACGCGCTGCACCTATTACTTTAGCGCCTCATTCCAGACGGCCTTGTTACCTGCCGATGAGGGAGGACGGCTGGGTCCTTGGGAAGGATCAGTTTGGTTTTAATGAAGCTAGTGTGGGAAATGGGACACTGCTCTGAATGAAATGAATGGAAGCCTGCCCTTGCAGTTCACTTCACAACTTCATTTTCATCTTAGCAGGTGGCAACTGACGGAGCCGGGATTTAGTTTCATCGGTCCTGGGACTCCCAGTTTCTGCCTCAGTTTCCCCGGAAACCTCAGAGGGTCTCCAGGATGGGACATGGCCGCAGTTCCAGAAATCATGATGACATTAGAATTGGGGATGGCACCACTGCACCCCAGATCTGACGGGGTCGTTACAGAGAAACTACACATTTACTGGGGGTCGTTACAGAGAAACCTCACACAGAGAACAGACAGCAGGCCGGAGTCTGCAGAAAAAGAGGGAATGCACATAAAAGGTGAGGCTCCTGTGTCTGAAAGTCCCTCTAAAAGGATGTGGCCTGGAGGAGATTCTGCTTTTAAGAGATTATTTTTCCTCTATGGGGAAATATGCGCCACCATTTTTCTCCCTTGAAAATCGACTGTTAACTTCTTCAAAGAACAGAGATAAATTTATAGCCAGCCTGGCTCTGAGAACAAAGTGAAAACTAAGCCCCTTATTCAATCGCAGGACCACATTAGAGCAATCTTAGATCTAAAATAGGGCAATCAGGGTTCCCAAATGAAGTAATAAAGAGGGAAAGAGGCAGCGGGTAGAGGCAGGACAGCCAATAACTTCCTGGGCTCCACTCTGAAAACCGTCCCCACGCTCACCAAGTGTCACCAACCAGTGGGTAAATGGGTTTTAATTATGTCTTCTTGGGTCACCAGATTCTTAATCCAATGATCCAAGAAGTGTTTTGTTGAAATGCCCACCTTTGATTCTTTTACTTGTTGATTTTAAGGACCCTCATGTATATTTTATGGTCTTATACCTACTGAGTTTATGATATTTTCAGCATCATAAAACCAAATTCCTAACTTTATTTAAAACATTTGTAAAGTCACAACATGTGGTATTTTGCTTTCAAAGCAAAGTGAAAATGTTCTCTCTGTGTAGAGTCGAAAGTTTGTAAAAAACAGACGTCTATTTAGTCTGACTTACATAAAAACCATTCTGTAGTTAATCCAAGAGTAATATAAACTCTTCTTTTGGTTGTAAAAAATATTTCTATTTCTACCTTCTTGGGAAAGGAAAAAGTTCCTGGCATTGGACCGAGTTCTGCCCCGTGGATGGCGGCAGTCAGGTCTGGGGGGGAAGCAGCTGGGGCTTGTGGTCAGCAATTTTGTGTCCTGTTCCATCACCGGCTCTGTGTGTCTGCCTCAGTTCTCTCATCTGTTAAATAAGGAGCTGAAATAATCCTTTTCACCCTTAAGAGTTGTTGTAGGTAAAAACGGACGTGCAAATGCTGTCAGAATGGCAATACTCCCAGAAATGAATGTTTTTTTTTTCTTTCTCTTTACAGAGTGATGTAAGATATAGTTTCAAAATGAAGTAACTGCAGTTCCAAGGTAAGTCGTGCAAACCAAGGCCACTGCTCTGCAAACACGCCCCCCTGGTCGGTCGGCTGGCTTCCGGCAGCCATGCTGAGGCTCATCCTCGGACAGCCCCACTCCCTCGCTTGCACCCGCATTTCTCCGGATCCTGGGTCGGAACTCACCAGCAACCTCATGGCACTCACGCCTGGAGACAGGACATGGTCGTGCCCACATGTTGTGGGATAAGGGTTTGAGGGCTGTGTCTGTCGGACTTACAGACTAGGAGAGCAAAAGGGGACTTCAGGAGGCACTCTGCCCCATGCTCTGTCATTACAGACAGGGAAACTGAGGCACGAGCACGTGGAGGCTCTGTTAATCAAGGAGAGAGCCCAGTTCTCATGCACAAGACCAAGCAGGTTCTTCCCATTTGCTCCAGAATCCACAGAAACAGAGTGAAATGCAGTCCTTGCCCTCCAGGAGCCTGCAGCCGCTCACTCCTTCTCCCCTCCCAGCTGGAGTGGGCTGGTGGGAAGACCCTGACTGTGGAGGCCCAAAGCCCAGGGCTTGCACGGTGACGAGCAGAGAAACCTCTCTGGGTGATACCAGGCCAGGGTCTGCCACGTGAACAAAACTATGCTGAATTACGGGGCCTGCTAACTCCAAGGGAGGCCTGGGCCCCCGAGCAGGCGAGGATCTGCCCTCCGAGGGCCCTGTAGGCTCCCACCCACTTGCCTCTAAGATGCTCCGGAAGGCATCCCTGTCCACAGGCCTCCCTTCCTGAACTCCCTCTGCTCCCAGCTCCGGGAGCCATGGTTCATTTGGGGAATGTCTTCCTTCTCCGTGCTCCCACAATAATCTAGCACTGCTAGACTGTACAACCTGCCACACCGGAGGGCCGAGATCACATCTTAGATGTGTGTGCTCTGTCTCCTCGACAGCGCACAGCACACAAGGATGCGCAACACGTCTGTGGCTTTTACAATGTGGGAAAGGACCACGGAGGTCACGTTATTTCTCTCTTTGCAGAACTTGCTTACGGTTCCTCATAAAGTCACGTCCTTGTCCCAGCATTTACAATGTGTAGGCAAACAACATTTCCAGTGTCTGCTTCCTGCTATTTCTCAAAACGCCTCCCTGACATCAGCAGACCCGCTGCCCCCTTTGGTGAGCCCTGGCTGACGTTCTTGCACAGCATCCGTCTACCTGCTTAGGGTTGACCACACCACAGCATCCTTTTGGGCATCTATCTCCCCATCATCATACCTGTGGTCCCAACAGAAGGGGCTCCCCGCCTCTCTCTGGGTGTGCCTGGGGGTCTCGTCACCCAGGACTGAGCCTGGGCGTGTGGCATGGCCCTGACCCCAGACTGGTCAGGATGGGCCCCTGACCCAGTCAGTGGGACGTGAGGAGCCTGTCACTGGGGCCTCACATTAACTGTGAGGCCAAACCCAGAGAGGAGGGTGCAGCGCCTGGAACCCCACGGGCCCAGGACTACAGCGGACACGGGGAAGGCGGAGCTGAGTGGTGGAGGGAAACCAAGTCCTGGCTGGGGTGCTGAGCATCCAGCACTGAAGCCACACCCAACTGGGACTCTTCAGACAACACGGGGCAAATTCCATTCTGTTCAAGCCAGGCTGGTTTGGGTTTTCTTTGTTTGTCATCAAAACCACCTCCGCTGACCTGTCTCTGAATGTCTGTCTCCTTCTCACCTCTGTAGCTTGGCTCAGGTGTCCCCCAACCTGAATTTACCTCTCTGCCCCCCTCTGCCCGCTCAGATCGATTTATTCTCCAAGGCCTGATCAGATTCCATCCCCCGCATCACACCTTTTCTTTCTAAATTCCTCAAACACGTATTGTCGTGATCAGACTTTTGACACTCAATTGCACACTGGTTATCTTTTATATGCCTATTTCCCAAATATCATGTAAATTCCTCTACAGAACTTAAAATTTCTTTGCCTTTCCAGAATGCCTAGCAGACTGTGGCAACGTATTAGGTACACAACAAATTTCTTAATGAATAAAGAATTAAATTTTAACTGGTTATGTATTTTACTTTCTCAACATCAGAAAAACAGAACCCAAAGGAATACTATAAATAACACAAAAGAATAATAAGTATTAAGTATTAAGCATCAATATTTAAGAACACAATTTATGTTCCAGATATGATCAAATTCTTACGTCAGGTAAAATTAAGATTTTCTTATATTGATGCATTTATCCATTCAACAAACATTTATTGTGACTTAATTTCTTGTCACAGTAAGCAATGTCAGATATGGTATCTTTAGAATTTCAACTGAATCTACAAAATTAACTTGCCATTAAAATATTTGTAGTTCATCTTTTGCAATTGAATTCTGTAGCCCTTCTACATCGTTCGGGACCCAGACGAAGTCAGTAAAGAAACAGGGCTACATGTTATTATTACATACTTTTTAAAGGGTATTGTTACAAAAATATGTAGTCAAACTGGCCATTCACTTCCCACCCCACCCCCCAAAAAAGATTAAAAACAGTTTGTCCCCTGAACTACTGCATCACAAATTTAAATTCTGGAACCTTTCAACTTTTTCTGAAAGGCAGCTTTACTCTTTCCTGATCCCCAAATTCCCAGAGGTCAATCCCAAACCAACAGATTCTCTCCCCCTTGACTTCTTGTAAAGTAAGGTGCTTTTCCCGAGTTACAGTCTCGAAGCTCCTCTAACCAACCCCTAACAGATTTATTCTTTCATTAGTTATTTTGCTCATGGTTTGTTGCTTTGTTGTAACCAACACATTGGGACTTGCAGTAGAATTCCCAAGTTCCCTCAGAAGTCCCCACCTCATTAGAAGCCTGTAAGAGACTCTGAGGCTGACACCACGTTTCAGTGTTAACCAGCACAGGTTCCGCCTGCAGGAAATCTCTCTAGATTCCGGAGGTGGCCAGTGGTAACCAAAAATGAGGCTCTAACCGAGTTATTTAAAAATATACACCCAATAATAACTGCTATACTATGTCCTGGGAGAGCGCTAAATGATAGTAGATAGGAGAGCCTGGAGAACAGGACAAACAGCTGGTAAAATGTTACAAAAAACAGACGACTATAAACCTGTCCCACACAGAAGAAACTACATACCTACCTCGAACTGTAATCTCTTGGTTATCACAAGCGCACAGCCCTTAGGAGCCACCAGATCAAGCCTGAAAACTTGAGAGCTGGTAGAAATCACACCAGTCATCTTAGCAACTGAGGTGGCCACACACAGGTTAGTTTGAAATCCTAAGGAGATGAATCTCCATCATGGCTTGGAGCCCGACATTTAACACCAGGCATCCAGAAATGTGCCCGACACCAGGGACCTGTTCTAACAGTAGATACACTCCAGCGGATTTGGCCAGTGCCCTCTTCTAGTACAATGAAATGTGATGCTTAGATAGTTTAAACTCTTCCTTCTGACACTAAATTTGGAAGTCAGCGTAAATGGATACGGCATCTCCAGCCAGTATATCTATACAATGTTTAAGGAAAAAATACAGCATGGGAGAGGAGGGTCAGGAGTGACTCGAGAAGCCGAATCGAAGGGTCAGCTTTGTCTCTGCAACGCCTGCCCTGTGTGGGAACTTTAGCTGAATCCCCTCGGAAGCAGCTTTCAGAAGGCAGGAGAACCAGCGTGTTCTTGTAGCTCAGCTAATTATGTTTCCTTGGACATGTTTCCTGACCACACCGAGCCCCAATTGCTTGCCCACCAAGGGAAATTTTCACCTATAAAATTCCACAAACGTGCTTTCATATCACCCTCAAGCCACTGTAATGGGTTATGGTTTTCTTTAAGCTAACAACAGGCCTCACAGTCCACGGACAGAAGTGCTTCCTTCTGCAATCTCCACAGGATTTGCAAGCGATGCACCTCATTTTAGTTGTGAGTCAATGTTTTCTGTCATGTCAGTAATTATTGGATTTAAGTAACTGCATTTTTCAGAGGCAAACGTTGACTGCTTTCCCCTTTTTGCTTTCCTTAATTTATTGCCAGCCATCACAAATAGTCTTCATTTCATTAATAAAAGAACGTTATTGTGCATTTTGCCTTTTAGCCCATCCATTATTCATACGGCCTGGGAGACTGAACTGGTGTGCAGCTGCTGGGGTATTCCTCCCGGGAAGCTTCGCTCCCCCGCCTTCTAGTGGCTGGGTTACGATTTGCTTGCCATTTTGGAAACGTTTTGCTTGCTAGCAAAATTAAAATGACATATTGATGGAAATATCCACTCTCCTCATTTTATTTAGCTTGCTGTCAGGAGTACAACAGTTCTGTTTTGTTTTGCTTCAACACTCTTTTGGGGTCTTTCCAGGAAACCCAGAGTCTCTGGATCCATGACCTGGTATTTCCCTAAAGTAAAGATGGCTCTTAGAATGGCAAAAGAAGGCCTTTGGGGAACGAAGCCCAGGCCTCCCGAGCTGCTTTCTGGGTGTGCCTCTCTTAACTGCCCTTCTCCCTCTCCCGGGCAGAGCTGACCTCACAATTCACCACCACTTCTTAAACCTTGGCTTGTCAGGCCGACGTGGTTCTTAACAGAATCCCAAATTGGCCTCACTCTGCCATGGGTTTCTAATGACCCAAACTCCCACATCAGAGGCTCAGAATTACAGCCATTTGCTGGAAGCTGATGGAGCTTGTCTGCCTGGGGCTGAGCTGAGCTGCCATTTTGCATTTACTTCATCATTTTAGTAAGTTCAAGAACAACCACGGGCATAGTTTGCCTTAAGAAATCTATCAAGTTAGGAGGGAACTCCTTTTATTACAAAGTCCCTTTTAGCTTTGCCCAAGAAGTTTGTTCTGGGTTGCTATAATCGGGGTGCAATCCTAGGACATTTTATATGTGATTTGACTTCCCGAACTTTAATGAACCACAAACTCATAACACATCTAGCCTGAGAATCAAGGTTCCTCTAGATGAATGATCCCTTCTTTGGAAAGTTCATTCATATATTCATCGACTCGATACATATTTACTGAGGGACTACTATGTCCCAGGCCCACTGGGGAAGCAGCTCTTGACAATCCTGAGTGGTGGCCCTTGTGGAATTTGTATTCTTATAGCTGGTACCTTTGAATTAAGATGCACTGTCCCCATGGAACAGGGATTAGAAAACTTTTTCTGTAAAGGGCCAGACAGTGACAATTTTAGGCTTTGGAAGCCATAGAGTTCTCAGGCACAACTGTAATCTGCCACCGTAGGGCAAAAGCTGCCACAGCCAATGTGTACACGAGTGGGCACACCTGGGTGCCAATAAAGCCACAGTTTGCCAGCCCCTGCCCTGAGGCTAACATTTTACACTCACACTTCGTTAGGATTTTGGGCTATAGCTATTTTAAGTGAAATTTAACGCCACAAACACTCGTGAAAAATTTCTAAACTACTCAGCAGTCTGCACTAATTGGAGCATCAAAAATTTGTGATTCCACTTTAATGACAAATGCTTAGATCTGGAGAGAGATCGGTTTTTCTCGGGGAAATGAGCCTCACGCACGGAGTGGATGATGTTCTCCTGGAAGTGAGGGAAACGTAAAGCGATCTTTTCGAGCCCCTTCTTTGGGCCGGACTCTGTGGATGACGTCAGGCAGGCAGCTCGTTTCATCGTCACCACAGACTTGGAAGGCGGCTAACCCTCTTCTCATTTTTACAGATGAGGAAACCAAAAATTGGAGATAGATCGTGACTTGCTGAAGGTCATACTGCAGAAGGCAGCGCAGGCTGGATCCAAGCCAGGTCTTCCCAACTCCAAACACACATTCCTTCATCAAGTTCATCCGCTTTCATCAAGCTCATTTTATCTCAATTTTCAGGACTTCTTCATTTCAAAAAGCGTCATGTGGTGACACATATCAGCAAGCTGATTTCAGCGTACTGACATTTATACTCCTGAATAGAACAGCACTGTGCCAATACTTATATTAAGTTCTTTATGAGGTGCTCTTTGCCACACATTTGCTCCTGATAGAAATCTACCCGTGAAAATCAACGGGAACATTTGGAATCACTCAAACAATGCAGGAGACATAAAAAACAGCAGAGATGGTGCCTTTAAATCAAAAAGGGGGCAAGATACATTAGACACTGCATAATTTTCAATCAATGCTGCATGATCCAGAATCTCAGGAAAATGTACAGAATCTCATCTCCATGATATGTGCACCCAACGAGCAGGGCTTGGACTGCCACGGCCACCACTTTCTCATTTCTAATAACAAGTCAATTAAATTTAAAAGGCAGCTGTGTGTGGTTGCAATGCTCCCTCGCGGGAGCTCTAAAAACAAGATGAGACAAACAGCGAGCAGCCCGACTTGGTAAGTGGTCCCACAGATGCCTCACTAGGCCTGTGTTCCTTCAACACCCGTTTGGGGTCCTAAGCTGCAAGAGCAAGGCTTTCTTATCCTTCGGGCCTCTTGGCCTCTTAACTCGCACTTCTGCCTCCAGGAACGGCTCCCAAACCAAGCCTCCCTCTGTTCCTGAGACTTTTCTGGGTGGCTTCGAAGCAACTCGACTCCCTTTCTGAGTGCTGAGGTTGCAGGAGAGGGTGTGGGCCAGCCCCTCGCTGGGGCAAGCATGCAATGACACCAGCAGGGCACGCTGTCAGTGGGGGGCCCGTGCAGGACACAACCCGCAGGGCCTGGCCCTGGCCTGGGGCCCCCCGGAGCCGCCGAAGACCTCCTCCTGGCTTTCTCCGGGCAGCTCCTTCCAGCCCACGCTGGGTTAGACGTACTTCATGCGCCCCCTTTCTTTGCAGACGCAAGCCCGGCAGCATTCATCATGGCAACGCGCCTCGTTACTTGTCGTTTCCAGATGCCCAGTGCACGCTGTTGCCAGTTACGCCTAGGACCGCCACCAGCCCCTTGTCCGACTCACCTCTGCGTGCTCCCTTTCTGCGCACGTTACCGTGTGTCTTAGCCTGATACTGGTTTTGTTTGACCGGGTGGCCCCTTCCTGGTTTCTCCATGTGTCACTAGCTGCAGCGCTGGCCATGGTGACAGCTGCACTTGGGAAATGCACACATGTGGGATGGCATCTGCCTCGGAGTATGCATTTCCAGTGTAGAAAGATGAATCAGGGTGTAAATGCATCCATTGGCGCTATGGGAGCGTGGCCCTGGGGGGCTTGGTCTCGGGCCGGTGTCCCTGCACCCTGAGCAAGGGGTGCAAGGCCTCGTGGACATAGGGAAGGCTGCAGAGAAGACGCTGCTGCGGGCTCTGTCAGGCAGCAGGAGCCTGCAGGAGAGGACAAGCGAGACGAGCCCGCCCTCGGTCCCTGGGAGCTGGCTCTCCACGGGCTGCCTTTAGGGACACGGCCACACACCCTGGAAAATGTGACACCCGGCAGCGGACGCACCCCTGACGACTGCTCACGCGCCAAGGCTGCTGCCACTGTGGCCGGACGCCCGTGCCCACTTCCAAGCAGACACCAGGCAAGCGTGTGCCATCGGCGAGGAGTGCGTGTGGCACCGCGGCTAAATGGCATTATAAACTTGCTAATGAAGCCTATGTGCCGCGCTTCCCCCATTTAGCTTTGCAGACGGGGGGCATCGTTCAGCGTGGCATTAGCTGTGAACACTGTTGTTACTGCCCCCAGCTGGAAACCAGAGCGGGCTGTGCGTGGAAGAAACGAGTTTACTTCCCAGCTGCTCCCGCCCATTACTCAGCGACGTGTCACTCTGCCTGCTGATGGAACCGTCACCGGGAGCTCAGTCGAACAGCCTTTTCATACTCGGCTGCATTCACCGACTATCGTGCCTGCTCTTGTTCCCACAGATTTAATATTTTAATTTTCTAGAGGTTTATCTTTTGGTGAAATTAGATGGATTTACAGACATGATTTTTCATACATGCGTATGCCGGACTGTAATTAGATGTAGTTGATGTCTGTTTTTAATCGTGTATCAGCTTTACTCATATGTTCTGTTAATATGCCTGAGGTTAGGAGACATACAATTAAAAAAAGGATGGAGCCTGGTGAGATTCAATTTATATAAAGTACCAAATCGGGCAAAGCTAATCAATGCAGATATAAGCCAGTCGGAGTCTACCCTCAGGCCCCCATGATGGGGGGCCCCACGGAGGGCCCTGGGGTGCCAGACGCTCTGTGCTGCTGTGGGTGCTTCTTGGCAGGGGCGTGTTCAGTTTGTGACAATTCACTGGGACGTGCACTTACGACACGTGCACGTTCCGACGTATGCGAACGTATATTATCCTTTGGTAAAAAGTAAGAGATGAATGGATCATTTTCCACCTAACAAGGCAAAATGAAGAATCTGCACAAAGGCAAATCAGGATTAATTCACAACCCCACCTCCCCTCCCAAAAGAAAAGGATTCAAAATAAAACAATATTCTTTCTACATCAACAAAGCTAATTCACGCAGGAAAAGATAAAGGTAGATGTGCAACTTCTACATGCATGTTAGCCTAGAAGCCACGAATAACCTAGGTAGAACTGACTTCGATACTTTCTTGAAGCTTGGGTGTTTCCTCACGTTAAGCAGATTTGGAAACAACCGTGATCTTGGTGTATTTGGACCGTCAGCCGTGGTGTGGCCTTTCCTGCTCGCCCATGCCCTCATGTCGGGCGTCTACTTACAGAGGAAAAGGCAGGGGTCTTTTTGTCGCCGTTTTGTTTTGTAAAACTGCAGCAGTCTAATTCACAGCCCACACTCTTACTGCAGAGATGCTTCATCATTTGGGGGAAATAAATGCCCAAACCGGTGGCATTATGCTTAGCTGACATTAAGATAAGGAGCTTTACCTGGAGATCATTTCAGAAACATGGAGATGGAGAGAAACGGTTCCTTAGAGGTTTTAAGAGTTCATTCTCAAAGCCTTAAAAACCACCCCGCTTGCGCACAATTTAAAGAGACATAAACAATGCCCTGGAAGGAAACGCTAGGGCAGGTGACTGGAATTGAAAACGAATGGATATAACTCTGAACCCAGTTAAAAGAAAAATCAATATTTCCCATAGTCCCTTTTGCTTGAGGACATAAGTCAACTAAATAATCTGACAGTTACAAAATATTGAAATATCAGTTCATGCAATAGCTACTACATAGAGGGATTTCAGGGGGAGAAAGGTAACAATGAAACAAAAACAAAACAAAACGAAGAGGTGGAGATTTGAAAACACAAGCTCACCAACACACACAATGCATTCTACAGCTCATTACACTTGGAGGAGCTTCTACGACTGACGCGTAAATGCATTGTTTCATCCACCTAATAAGGTCAAGGCCGGGCTTGATGACTTTAAAATGACAGTATATACTCCTGTGGAACATACGCCGAGGCACTGCAGTTCTCCATTTGTTACGGGACAGAAGAACACAGGAAATCGGCGTGTTAATCAGCAACATCAGGGAGCTGCTTTGTCATTTACGGTAAATATACTGTCCTTTTAACAATAAGGAAAACCGATACTGAGCATGTGCGATGGAAAGAAAGCTGGCAAATGTCAGTGTGAACAATGGGTGAAAAAAAGGAATGAGGGGGTGTGGATCTCAAGATTAAAATGAAACTGATAAAGCAGCATATGGACTGGGTAACAAATCAAAAGCATGTTTATCCACTGAAGGAGCTGGTTAATGGAGACCGCCAGCACGTTGCCATGGAAACACTGACTGCAGGGCTGCACCAACTCGTACCTTATCCAGTACATGCCCGGCGGTTGGCAGTAGTCCAAAGACCCTGATCTCCTGATGGTAAACCCGTGGTCCAGCTGAGCAGAAAGAAATGGGGCAACTCAGTGGCTCGGCAGTGCACGGGAGTCGAGACTCCAGACCGAGCCCTTTGACAGTATCTATAAATATGTACGTGGCAATGGCGAGGGAGCCATTTCGTCAGGGCAACTAGCTGACATCCTAAATACACACATTAAAAGTAAAACGGCAAGAAAGACACTACTCCTGAATATCTTGGAGGCCAATTTGCTAGAGGAGATCTCGTTTGTCAGACAAGTTTTGACTGCACGTTTAATAAGCTCCTCTCAGTTTCAAAAGGTATAAAACATCGCTTCAAACACCACAGCATGGAAAAGGCTTTGCAGTTAAACCGAGTACCAAAATCAGCTTTAGCCACCTAAGAGAAAGCAGATTGGACCCCCAAAATCTTACCCCTAAAGGCTTAAATGTCGGGATTTCACAATTATGAAAAGGATTAGCTTTTGAAACCCCACAAACCACAGCAATTTGGAACTCTTTCTTTCAGAGTTAACCTTCAAAAGCAGAATTACTTTTAAAGGTGAACCGTAATTACATTTCTGAACTAAAAAGATATCTTATAAAACAGTAAATTTTCTTGATGAAAACATGGAAAATAAAACCAGATGTATTTTTCACTGCATATTAAAGACACACATGTAGAGTTAGGTGCTTCTGAGGCACACAAGGCACAAGGAAGAGAAGGCAGGCCGGCATCTCAGAGCTGTTCATTCTGGATAAGATGTTAGCCTTTAGCTACCTGGGAATAAAAGATTCCACCCCAAATCCTGAAACACGATAATCACGCCAGCTGCCCCGCCCACCCTGGGCTGCTCTTGGAGGGAGGCAGCGTGCACACCTTTTCTCTAGAGAGCAGCTCAGGAGTGCTTTCTAGTGTGGCGCTGGGGCAATGCTGAGGGCAGTTTCTGCTTTGAGATTCACAAAGGCGTTTCAAAAACACGCCGGGGCAGCCAGCTGAGTTTAGACTAAAAACTGCTTGGAGGATTTGGAGTGCTGATATAAACGAGGCTATCCCAGAGCTCATGGAACAGCAACGTGAGATTTTAACTAAAAAAAAAAAATGCACATTTCTTTTTTTTTTAAATTTAGAAATAAAAAATGGAAGCAGGCTTGCTGCTGGGAAGACAGGGCGGGGGTGGGGGGCACTCGGTGCCTTCCCCGGGGATGGCAGCTGGCAATAGCTCTCTATTGCCATCTACAGGCCAAGTGCAGAATCGCCGCCTACGGGAAGGGCCAGGCTTCAGAAAGAAGCTTCCAGTATCACGATGATTTGCACGCTGATTAGTATGGATTTGCTCAATTAGCCAGACATGCTCTATTTGCACGAGCAAAATGCAAAAGAAGAACGTTAAAGCATTCGGAAAACTATAGGTTTAAATAATAAACAGCATTAAAAGGAGAAAAATAAATTGGAACCGAAATCTCAGTCATCGGTTCTTCATCAAGCCGAGCTAATCTAATACTGTCCCCCTCTGCTCCCTGAGCTCTCAGAACATCCAACATCAAAACGTCGTCCCTAATTTCATTTTATGCTCATAAATTGCATTTTAATAACCTTTTGTTTCCCTCTCTGGTCTGTGTTTGTGTCTTTTTAATTCCCCATCTCCTGGGAAAGGTGGTGGAGGACAGTGGGGTTCTGGGAGCACAGCCAGGAGGGCAGCAGGGGTCTCCCTGCAGGCGCCGGGTCTGACCCAAACACCAGGACACGTTTTCTCTTTCCAGACAGGCTGCGCGTCCTCTCCCAGACAGCCCGAGTTCATTACCTCCCGGCCAATGGCAGGATCTCTCGCAATCTTAATATGGAGTTATCATTTGCTCTTAATAATGTGGGGCTGGAATGCAGAGAAGACAAGAAGGACAAGGTGAACAAAAGCTCCGAGGTTTGGAACCACGAGCACATCTTCGACCATGTCACGTCATCCACTTACACCTGTTCGGACTGTGTGTTTATAACAGCATGCCCTTCCTCTCCTGTGTCACTCTGAGAAAGAATTCCTTACAAGTAGCATTCATTTACAGCAAGTAGTTAGGTTTCTAACTAAGAAAGGAGAAGGACCAGTCAAATGAAAGATTAATATTTGATTTCCTGAAAAATGAACTGATTAGCACTACATTCTAAATAGCATTTTAAAAACATTTTTATAGATTATATGTATATATAATTTCCAGAAAAAATCAGTTCTATCTGAGAGGCTGTTCAAAATAAAATACATTATTTTATAGCCTCTGGGGCAAGCACACATACCCAAGGAAAAATATTCTTTCTGAATGAACTCCATGCTGAAATCAGTTTTTTCTTAATCTATCAAACAAAAGTCATTGCGTATTGTATTACTAACAGGACGTTTTATCATGTGGGTGAATAAATAATTATATTGCATTTTTAGATTGTCACCTGGTCTTTATAGAATCCATTTATAAAGGATATTCTTTCTCTACCTACCACTTACATTCTGCCTCATAGCTGAACAGTGTTCCTGTTCATTGGCATTTTAGTTTTATTGGGAATATTATTTAACGCCAGGACGTCTTTTTCATCGGATAGTCCTCTGAGCTCAGTCCTTGTGCTTTAAGAATGGAAGAGTCATTATGGAGAATAAATTGAAGTATGCAATGCTATTCTGGAAGTTAGGAACACAATTGGGCCAAATTCACCAATTTGCAATTGCCAGTTCCACCGTGTACCTGGGGACCTCCCCCAGGTTCTGACGGAGAAGGGTGTGGACTCTGTGAGGGAAAGTGTGGTGTGGACGTGTGTAGGATGCATGCTTTAGGACAGGTCTGCTTCTCTTGAAATGGCTTCTGAAATTTATAGCTATATTGTCACAGGTTTGAAATAGTAATGGTGTTAGATGACATTTGCATTGTGCTTTAGAGTTGACAATGCACTCTTTAAGACAGGTTTATCCAAAACATATTGAGCTGATGCCAATTATTTTGAGTCTGAATTAGTTGATAGCTATTTTTTAAAACTTTGTAGTGGATAAAGAAGATTAAATAAGCATGCAAGCAATGAATACATCAGCCTTACACAGCCCACTTTACAATCTACAAGTATATTCCCAATGTGTGCAGTTTTCATGAAAAACATGTTAGTGATAAACTAAAAAAGTGCTACTAAATTGCATACAAAATGGTCTAATCATTTTCCTAAATGGAAAAATATCAGTGGACCTTTAAATACCTACTGCAGTGTTTTGAGATGCACTTAGGTTTCCGGATGTTTCTAGGCTTGGTTAGAATAGGCTTTCCCTCAAACCCGTGCTGCTGTCAACTAGAAAAGTGCACTGAGGTCCCTGCCCTGAGTCATGACAAAACTCTCAGACTACTGTGAGCAAATCATCGAGCAACCAAGGCGAACTTCACCAAAGACTAAATAAAATAAAGGACCAGGTGGAAAAAACGTCCTCTCTGGCAGCTGTCCCCCCACCAGGAGCAGAAAGCAGTCCTCGTCACGGGCAAGCGTGCTGGCAGTCCATTCCAAAAGAACACGGTGGAACAGAATGTTTTGGAGCAGACATTTTGAATGAACGATGAAAACAGAGTAGAGAATGTCGTGTTTAGTTGAGAATAGTCAGCATGGGATTACCACTTTCAAAAGTTACTGACTGAATATCCGCTGATAAAGAACACTGACAATCTATGAAAGAAGTGAGGACAATTTACTTCTACATTAAACCTTAGAAAGAACCAAAGAGAGAGGGTAAGAAGGACAAATTGTAAAATGTCAGCAATACCGAGGAGTGGCTCTAAGAGCATGCATTTCAGTTAGCACGTCAGCTCACTCCTGAGGTGATCTGTTATTAGCCTTGCCCTCTCGGAACACATTGCACTCGTGAATTGAAAGGGGTGGCCTGAGGAACACGAAGCACAAACAGTACAGAAAGTGTACGTGTTCTTCCCATCTGCAAATTACAGAAGCTCAGATCAGATACTGGGAATGGTTATGGCAAATGTCACCTATGTATCTGCACTTTTTTCTGGAGCTCTACTATAAATAAAAAAAGAAGAGGAAAGTAAAAACACTCATGGAAGTAGGTAAACATTCAGTGTTGCTCATGACAGTGGAGTACTGCTTAATGACAGATACTTCATAAAATTCTGTATTATAGCATCTAAATTCTGTGTTCAGAAAAGAAAAAAAACACCTCAAGTGATTTTCACATTGAATAAGCTGTGAAAATGTACATACTGTGAAAAAGGAGGAAATTATTAAAAACCCAAGTATCTGGGACCTGCATATATTTTGTCTCTGATATGACACTGGACGTGTCCGATCCACTCTTTGCCCAGTGCTGCGACTGAACTGCGTGTGGCATAGGACTGCACGTGGAGGACAGAACAACAGACATCCCTGTGCAGCCGTTTCCGCAAGATACCAAGTGTTAGATCACGGCCAACTACAAGGGCGGAACTTTCTAAGTTGCGAGACGCCGCGACGCCCCCTCTCACTGCGGTCCTACTGGGTGCCCTCTGCTCTACTCTGGCTCCACTGGGCCCAGTCAAGACCCACTGAGCTCTGGTCTCCCGCTGCAGTGCCGCTGCCAGACCCCTTCCCCCGGGTCCAGACAGAGGACACTGTGGACTCCTTCCTCAGCGCCACCAAGTTTGCACTGGCAGCGCCCGGCGTGGGGGAGCCTCTCTGCTTTCAGACAGAAAGTCATGAAGTTCATGTGCCCAGGGAGACACCCCGGAGGCGTCAGATAACGATGCGACGCCGGGAAAGAACCTGCAAACACACATCGTGGCAGCAGCCCCACGCCCCGAGGGCACCCAGCGGACGAGCTGTCTAAAGAAATGACCCGCTCTGCTGTCTCTGGGGACAAACTCCCGAGGGACGCCTGTCTCGGAGGCGGGCTGCTTTCACAGACGTTACAGGCGGATATTTAAGATGCTTACTGCTATGACAGAGACTCCAGCTGCGGTGCTGTTCGGCTTGGGGCCTGTGTTGAAATGCTTCTTTATCTTTCCAGCTACTGACAGCTGATGTTCATTTTCTGGGAGGCCATCATCCTGGAGGAAAAAAAAAAAAGAAATAAAGAAAGGAGGAAAAGAAAAAGAAATGAGATAAATGTAAAAAGAGCCCCGAATCTTCTAGCAACAGGCAGTGACCTTGGGATTCAGAGGATGTCAGGAATGAGCCGACCACTGTCGCCGCATCTGCCACCATGGCTCCAAGGCCGCACTCGTTCTCACATCTGCTCTGAAATAAATTTTCTCTGCTATCTGACCCTCAGAGGTGTGTCTTTATATAAAAGTTTTATTTCTGTTTTTAGTTTCTAATAAAAACTATTTCAACCACAGCTATAGGAATATAGAAGTCGAAGAGCAAGTTAATCTGGAAAAAAACCCCAAAATTGATGTAAAGTCTTTTTATTTTTCTTCTCTGACCCAAGAGTTTTATCCTCTTAGCCCATCATTCAGATCCAAAGCCAAGGGGATGACAGACCCGGGCCCAGCCTGTAAATAAACTCGGGCCCGTTCCGCAGCCCCTCACCCAGCCAGTTGATAATCCCAGACAACCTTCCAGGCAGAAAGTCCTTCCTTAAGCTTTAAATCCGCCCTGCTGCCGGCAAGCATCTGCTACCCCGACAGAGCCCACACCGGAGCTCATTTCACCGAGGCTGCTCCCCAGCGGGGCCGTCTGTGGTGACGCTGCACCCATCACGCTCCCTCACGCGTTACGGTCAGAGTGCCACCACCCAGGCCGGACGGTGTGCCACCGCCTCCTGGTTCACAGCGAAAAGCCTGCACGCTCTTTGGAGCCAGAGACTGTGTTTTGTTGGCGATCGAAGCCCCAGGTCTCGGCAGAGGGCCTTGGCACGTGGTGGAGGCAGAATCGGACATTGTGTAGGAGCGGATGATAAAGTGTTCCTATCTGTTACAGCTAAAATTCCAGGCAAGACCTTCTACGCGCGTCACCACTCTCCTCTCCCCTCCTCGCCGTCAGTTCTCATGCGATGTCCTGGTCCCACCCGGGAGAATGAATCTCCTGCTGCCTTGCAGGAGCCGCTCCCTCCACGGGGGGTTTACTCCTGCCTGCAGCTCTGGCCACTCGTGCTTCCACCTCAGCCGCATGTCTGCAGCGGGGCACGCACGGCGGGGGCACTGGAAAGCAAACACAGGCACGGGCTCTGCTCTCACCGACCTTGTGGTTCCCCTTTTTCTTCAAAGATTGGGTCCAAATGATCTGTTCCAAGACTCTTCCTTCCCCCCCCACCAATGAAGCAGAATCCATTCTTGGATCACATCTGAAACCAAGGAGTTTTCCAGCCATGTGGAGTAAACTCATAACTAAAAATAACATTTCTGTAATGTGGGAAGGGTCAGAAATAAAGTGAAGCTCAGTGAGGAAGAGCAGGATGGCACCTGGGAGAGGACAGAAGCAGCAACTGTGGGGGCTCCTGTGCAAAGAGCTGCAGAGTGGAGGGGGCAGGGGGGAAGGAAGGGACGAGTCACCTGGGAGGCAAAGCTGCACAGGCAACGTCAAACACCAGAGCAGGTCACTGAGAAGAGAGAGGGCTGCCCAAGGCAGCGCGGCCTCCCAGCTCGGCTAGGGACCCCGAAGCACCCAGGGGAAGTGGAGGCATCTCAGTGGTGACCAGTCAGAGCCGATGCCACGGGGACGTGGGACTGACGGGTCCCTAATGACGGACTGTTTTCACAGGCAGAGAGGTGGGAAGGTGATAATTTGGTGCACAGATATGTGCAAGTGGAAAGCATGTTTGCAAAGCCACGAGCTAACCATTATCTCAATCTCCAGTTAAGAGCTGATGGGAGAGAGGAATGGTAGCGAGAGAGCAAGAAACAGCAAGGGATGGGTCAGATACAGCCGAGATTGGGCCTGTATCAGTGGGGATAAAGCAGTGCTTTGGAATACGAGGGACGGAAGTGCAGGGAGTGAAGCACTAGCCTTCATCCCCTCGGCGTGTTCCCAAGTCTGCAAGTGAAGGAGAAGTCGGACGACACTCACCAATAGTCAGGGTTCTGTGGCCGAGCTGTAACTAGAGGGTGAATTCAGTGGTGCATGCAAAATACTTTCTTGTGGTGGGTGAAACAGCAGCCCCTTGGAATTCAAGTTAGGCTTTTTGAGAGAATTTAAACATTGGACAGGGACTAAGTGACTTAGGTGCCTTTGCTGTAAGTCTTGGAAATGCTGGAGTCATGCCTGTGCAGCCCGGGGTTCTGCCCGCAAAGACAGACGGACGCAGCAGTGCCTTGCTGGGCACGAGGCGTGCACGTCTTCGGTTCCAGTGTACTCCGGGCAAAGGCATGTTTATGAGCTTCAGATTATAAAACAGTTTTAAAAACGCAATCGGGAAGGCTGAGGGAAGGTTTTTCTCTTCAGGACTGAAGAAGCCTGGGCATGTCTGCACCCCCAGGAGAGGGAGAAGGGAAGGGAGGGCTGAGGCAGGAGGAGGGCGGGTGGGTGCGAGGGGCAGGGGCGGAGGTGGCGATGAAGCAGCTGTCTGGAGGTGGCGATGAAGCAGCTGTCTGGCGATGAAGCAAGATGAAGTCAGGAGAGAACAGATGAGGATGGACAAGGGCGGGGAACTGATGGGAAGGGGAGGGAAGTTAAAAGTGAAAGGGAGGGAAGGTGATGCAGTGCTAGCCATTCACACATCCGACCGCCCCCATCCTCAGACCCCCTTACACAGCCGTTACCCCATCTGGCAGACAAGCAAACTGAGGCCCAGCCAGGTAAAGGAACTCACTCAGGGTCCCTGGCTAGGAGGAGACCGAGTTGAGGCTGAACCCCTGGGGTTCATCATCATTGGAGGGGATTCACCAGCCTGGCTCCGGGGTATGATATGAAAGGGCGGAAAGAATCTGCTTTTCCACACTAAAAGAAGCACGATGGCGAGCAGTCAGATCAAGCCAAGGGCCAAGAAAACCAGGAACATTCGGGCGTACGTCAACAAGGGGAAGCCAGCAGTTCGGGGCCCAGCGGGACGAAGGTGGAAGCATCCGTGTCGAGCGGAGGCTGGAGGTCTGTTCTTCTGGGACGCGGCAGTGACCTCTCGGGGCTGGGCCCTGGGCCCTGAGGGGCGGCCGCGGTGCTGCAAGGCCTGGCTGACGCCAGCCGAGTGGACAAGGCCCTGGGACTTGCACAGACAGCACTCAGCGGGCAGCAAACAAATCGTAGGTGTCCAAAGAAGTAGCTCCTGCTTAACTTACCCCTCGCTGCACAATTCCACTTCCTTCTCTGGGCCCCATTACTGCCGCAGCTGCCACAAATTTCCTTTACCTGCTCCCCCACACCGCGCCGTTCCTGAGCTACGAGTCTGCTTCCTGGCCACCCCCACGGTGGACTTTCTTACCTCGGGCTGGTCCTGCCCCTGATCTGTCAAGTCACCCAGCACCCCTGTTAGGGGCTGGAGCTGGGGGCTCAGGCCCCGGTTTTAATTCTAGGCGAAGGTTGGAGCTTCCCTCGGGTTTGCTCACGTCAAAGCAAAGAAAGTAATGAAACACCCCTCCCAAGCTGTCAGGGACACTTTCTACTCCACAGATCTTAAAACATTCCAGGATGTTTTCCCCAACGAAATAAGGTGTCTCAGTTGGAGAAGGTTTGGGCTAAAAAAAAAAAACCCAACAACCCACACATCACTGCATCTAAACAGTCTGCACTTTGCGTCTCTACATAAATTCCTAAGGCTTGGAGCATAACTGGATTAAAGACATTAACAACTGGCTTTGTGGGAGCCTAACCTGTACCTGGGCTGCACTGATTGATGATGGAGATTTAGTTAACTTACTGCCTTGCATCAATAAATAAATAGGGCCAAAAACATGCATTTTTATATTTACATCTTTATCGTCATTATTCAGAATAGATCATGTGCCAAAAATGTGCTATGAATTTTCTAAATGTGACAAACCTGGCAGTGTGTTACAGATTGAGCCGTGTTACCAGCGCTCTGGTTTGGGAGTAGTTCCTGAAGTTTGACACAGGTTGGTTGTGGTTTGAGGTTAGTGGTTTTTGATTTAGAAACTCCCATCCACCATTTGGCAGAACATTGCAACTGACAAGAAAAAAATTAGCTTGCAAAATGGAAAATGAGCTCTCGCAGCTGTCTGCTGGGGCCCTGGCCTCCTGGTCGGCCTCCCCGGGGGGCTGGCTGGGGTGCAGAAGTGGGGGCGCTCAGGAGGGGGCTCCCCCTCTGCTCTGGGGATACCTTCCCCGGGATCTTGCTTTAGTAAATCCTCCTCCCCTCACAGATTTTTGTTTTTCACTCGTGGCTCTGGTTTTCAGTGTGTCCGTGCGAGCTCTATTCTTAATAATAACTGCAAATTTACGAGACGTGTGGCAGTCTTGAGCAGTCTCCTACCGGAATATTCTGATTTAGTTTTAAACAGATCCAAGTTCATTAGCACACTCCACAGTCGCAGCTCCCCTTGGCATCCCAGGGCACTGCCGCTCCTCGCTGCTTAACCGTCTCCAGCTGTGCCCACGGTCGGCCCCTTGCCCTTTGCCCCGTTGCCCTTTGGCCTGGCCTTACGCATCCGTGTTGACAAATCAGACTGCACTAGGGGAGAAAACGCAGAGTGAATCGAGACCTACGCTGGAGCAAGGAGAGGAGAAGATGCCTAAATGGGAAGTGCAGTTCCATGCATCATTTGCAATCTATGAATACAGACATGTGGCTTTATTTATTCTGGTATCTTTGGGGTTCTCTAAACTTCTAACAAGTTCTGCCAGCACATGGTGAAGGCTTACATGTTTTTGTCTGGGTAAGGCTGATTTTTGTTAATCGGCATGGACCACCTGGTAGATTAGCTAGGCCTTGGTTTGTCTTCATCCTTGTTTTTTTTTGTTGTTGTTTTGTTTTTTCTTTTTCAGTACCTTGGCTCACTGGTGTCTTTTCCAAAGAGAAGGGAGGTAGCATGAAGGGAGTAAGATAAAATCCTAAGGCCAAGGAGGTGAGAGTTGTTTGAATCGGCCAAACAACTACACTTGACTTCTTTCCACCAGGGGATGTGGTCCCGTCTTGGTTTAATATCATAATCATCTGGGAGCTTTGGGTCCTGAGGCCCAGATCCCAGCCCCTGACCAATTAAATCAGAAATCTCTAGGGCCGAAACGAGGCACTGGGCCTTTCTGGAGACCTCACTGAACTCAGTGCTGGAGCCCCCTTTGAACCTCAGTCTCCTCATCAGTGAATTTGGGAAAATAATTGGAGGTAAGACCTAGGTTTGTGGAGTTATACAGCACTCAGACGGACCTTCTTGGGAATGTCAATTAAGCTTGTGAACTGATCATTGACCTACATTTTCTATTAGGAAAACATCATTTGGGGGGACACTGGTTCAGACTTCTCCCCACTTCCTGGAATTATTAAGATATATTTTTCGCTATTCCATCCCCATGTTATATGTGCCTAAACCATACAGTTCTCCACTCGATGGGTAATAAAGCACAGAATAAACCAAGCTGGGACAGTCCCTGTTGGTGGTTTGCAGCTACGTTAAAGGAAGTGGCCATGAATTGGAGAATGCAACTGACTGAGGATCCAGGTGAAATTTACATGGAGCCTGCAGCACACAAGAGGGTTCCTATTTTGGATGGGGTGGGAGGTGGTTTCCTCCGTAATCAAGCTTCACTGATCACAGTTTGCATCTTATCAGCCGATAGCAACAGATGACAGAGCTGCTGCCTCGCTCAGACGCAAAGTCGTCAAACATTTAAGCACCCACGAGGTGCCCTCTCAGGCCCTGCCAACAGATGATCTCCCCCATCGTCAGATGCCTGAGAGGGGCTCTATCACCTCTCATTCATGGGGGGAACATGGGTTCAATCAGGTGAAATGCCAGGCTCACGCTTGCACCAGAGGGTGAGCTAGAGCTTGTTCCAGAAATCTCTATGATCCTCTCCTAGGCGGTGGCTGCAAACTGGGGCTGCCCTTGTTGACTGGGCTCAGTGAGATGCTGGCACTGTGACGGAGCCGGGGCCGGGCACGCCGAGGAGAGCAGGGCACGAAAAATAACCGTGAGCTTCGAGGACGCTCTGCGAAGAGGAGTGGAGCACTCTGTTTCCTAAGAGATTGCCTTTTCATTTCCAAACGTGCCAGGTGAGGAGGTCACCGCACAAGCAGCAGAGAGAATTCGAGCAAACGAGAGCACAGAAGGGCTTTTTAACTACTTCCTTGGGGTTTACAATAATAATTATTATTACTTTCCCCCCTGTGGTCCACTGTGGTGATTGGGTGTAATTTGACTGCCAAATGCAAAATGTCTTGTTGAATGGACTTCCCTTTCCATTCCCAATTTATTTATTTTGATTGCTTCGTTGTTCATTTGTTGCACTCGGGGACTGCAACTAATACTCAACTCTGGCCAAGAAAGCCTACCCTTTTTTTTCATTCTTTAATTTTGATACAAAGAAAATAATCAGTTTTCAGATTTAGTTACAACATAAATAGAATTCTCAAAGTTAAGCAATCACTTTATACATCAAGTTTAAAAACGTTTTTGCCAAAGCCAGTCTACTTCCTCTGTAGACTCTACGGTCTGTCTGAATTATATAAAGGGTAATTTTAGTTTTACATCTCCTAGATGATTACTTAAATGTCACCCTTGCTTTTGGGAAATGTTTCTAGGGAAGCTGAGAGGGCAGGCTTAAAATCACAACAGAACTCAGCCATGGAATCTAACTCACCAGCAAAGCGGGACCACGTGTGAAAACACATACAACAATCGAGGAAGCAGACGGCTACGGCCGAGGTGAGGCTGGGTTGCCCACGGAAAATGGGCAGCCTTGGTTTTCACAGCGAAGAGCTGGAGGACTTAACTTTGTTTCTTGACCAGGCTGAGCTGGAGTCTAGTCGGTATGGAGCATTTTCATTGGGAATCGGAGTAAGATGATGCTTTTCCAATGGCATTCCAGCCCCTCATATACACGGGCAAATGTGCTCGTGTTCGTGAACTGACTGCACGGCACACAGCTGCACGCGCCACTGCTGAGGCCGCCAGCTTGGCACGTCCTCCTCCCATGGCGGGAACTGCCGCTGCCTCAGACCCGGCTCCTGGAGGGCCGAGCCTCTCGGGTTCTCTCCCGACCCCACATCCGGCAGGCAGCGGCCCTCCAATGACACTTAGAAGTGTAACGTGGCTGTTTGTCATCTGTGAACCTCTTTCCTCCATGGCTCTTTACGGGCCTTCAAAGGCCACATCTCAAACTTGCATTTTTCTGGCTTTTTCCCTGTAGTCCTGTCTCAGTCTTCCCAGGGCTTAGCTAACGCACCATCTGACGAGCTCACCGATGGGCTTTACTCAGCACACAGACCCAGTCAGAACCGACTGCCGCCACCAAGGGACAGCCAGAGAGCCACAGCCGGCAGGCACCCCTGCACCTGCACCCCCACGGGAAAGACACCACCTCCTGGGCCAGCTGACCTTGCAAAGGTTGCTACGTTGGCTTGGTGACCATCCCCACAATGGCAAGGCACACGCCACACTCCTTTACGACATTCACCCTGCTTTCACATGTGACAGCAGGAGGGGAGACGCAGGCTGGAGTGGGAGAGCCTGGCGCACGTTCCGGCTCGGTCACCACCATGGCTGCTTTCGGCAAATCGCCCACCGGAGCCTCGCTCTCCTCACCTGTAAAGTGGGTGCAACAACTCCCACCCTGCCAGTCTGTAGGCTTCTAATCAGGCTAAATGAGAAGCAGCATAAGCTTTCCCAGTTCATGGAAAAGGAGAGTTTTCGTTTGGCACTTGGACCTGGGGCTAACGGCGCAGCTCCCTTAGGCTGGAAGTGGCCACTCCCGGGGTGCTGGTGGCCCCACCCCACTCTCCTGAGGGCCGAGGGAGTTACCATCTGTGCACATCTGCCCGCCAGCTGGGGACAGTCAGCACCACCTTGCTGCACATCTGCACCCACTCACTATACCGATCTGTGATGACATCTGGTCTTCACAGACCCCCATGGGGCGTGAAGGGTCGAGTTCAGGTGTGCAGATGGCCAAGGTCCGGCCACAGCCATCAGGCAGCAGGGCGGGAACAGACAACGGGCTCTGGTCACCCCACCATGCAGTCTGTCCCAGCACCGGCTTTTCAGCCAGATCTTATGCCCGATCATTAAATATTCTGGAAAAAACATCACTTGACTCATCACCAAGGTGACAGCTCTGCAAGTGGAACAACATTTTGTTGCCTAATTTACGACCAGATCATTCCAAGCAGCAGGGAGGCTGGCGGAATTTATGTCAATGAGGTAACAATTTTCTGCTTGTCCAGGCCCATCTCTGCCCATATCTATACCCAAATATATTATTCTAGTTACAGAGCTCCAGGATCCTCCCCTGTGGGGACAGCACCTGTACCTGGATGACGGGTTGATGGAAGGATGCAATCAGTTAATGCATGGAAGGTTCAGATGTGTCAAGTTAAAACAGTGCTGGGCAGACAGCCACTATAAATACAAACTGTTATTATGATTAGGACAAATCCTATCATCAATCAGTTGTAGAGCTATAAAGGCTTAAAAAATAAATGGCTCTGGAGAACTGCTTCATGGTGGAAGGCCTGTGTCCTCAGACCCTCTTTCTCAAAGAGCAGCGGTGGCAGTGCCTGGGAGCTTTCAGAAACGCGGAGCATCTGGACCCGTTTCCACAGGCTCTCCAGGCAACTGCACTGGAATAAGCCCCGAGGCTGAGCTGGGGCCCTGGTCAGCTGCCATCTCGGGGCAGAGCTGGCCTGGCTCTGCTCAGTCTCATGGGTGATGAATCTGCCTTCACCTGGACCGAGGAAAGCAGGCTCGGGGGATGGAGGAGACAGCCTGGCCAGCAAGGCCACCTCCCAGCTAGAAGCCCGTCCCACGGAACGCTCTGCAGGAGGCCGTGAGAGGGGACATCTGTCATGGACGTCACGTGCCCTCGTGGGGCCGACCTGACAGCCTGTGCCCTCCCGGGCGATGTGAGTGGGAGGGGCAAACACAAAACCCTTTCCACAGGCGGCATCTTTGGAAATCTGCCAACAATGTTAAAAAGAACTGTTCTGGGTGAGCAGGGAGGGGAGGGAGTCACTCACGTTGACCCAGGGGTGCTCCAGGACCTGCACGGCCGAGAACCGCTGATCGACGTCCACCAACAGCATCATGGTGATGAGCTCCTGCGGGGGACAGCAGAGTCAGTGAGCGCACCCGTGGGGGCAGCCGGGGTGCACAGTGCGCCCGCTCTCGGTGGTTCAGAAACGCCTCTGTGAAAGCTCTAAAGCTTCGTGACTATCTCAACTCACTTATCAACTGCTACCTGGACAACACCTTCAAAAGTTAAAGGAAAGGGCGAACATTTGGAATTATAGATACATAGCTTACAGTTGATACAACAAGAAAAAATGGGAAAAAAATGAAATTAGCATTAAAATAAATTTCTTAAGTTTTTGGTAGAACAGAAACAAATAATGTAAGCTAAAGAATCAATATTCCTTTCTTTGCTGAAGATTTTGTATTTTAAAAAGATTACTAAATTAGATTAATATAAGAATCATATTTAAAAAATATTTTAATTAAATATTCCTTTAGCCAACTGGAAGGAAAAATGGGTTTTTTCCTCCTAACTGCAAGATGGCATTTTTAGGTATGAAAGAAAGGAATGGAGAAGGACATACCTATGATTTGCAAATGGAATTGCCAACAGGTAGTTGGCAAAGTAAACTGAACTATTCTTTAGTGGCCAAAGAATTCTAAGGGAATGTGTTAAAATTGCTTAAAAATTTTCCAGACCAATCAATACAGAGAAAGCAGAACTACTGAGAGAGAAAGTATTCGGTGGTTCTGAGGTTAATGAATCTTGCCCACAGGAGACCTGGCTTGGCCACGGAAACTGGCCTGGGTCTTGTGCGTCTGTCAGCATCTCTCTATCCTGGCTCTGCAGGGCCCAGGTGGTGCCGTCGCCAGGTGTGCTTTACCCACCCCCTCGGGCACCAGGTGTGAGCCCCAGGACGCCACTGACCCCGGGACTGGCTCCTGGATTTCTTCCTTCACGTTCTGACCTGGGTCGGGACGTATTAAAGCAACTACTATGCGTGACGCCACATGCTGGGGTGGTGGGGTGGTGGGGTGGGGGGTGGGGGTCCTCGCCTGGCACTGTGCCACCCCCCGGGTTAGGGAGACCGTGCTGTGAGCCGGCCTAGAACGTACCTCGGACGTGACTTATTTGGAAACAGGGTTGTTGCAGGTGGAATCAGTTAAGTTGAAGAGGTCACACTGGATAGGGGCCCTTACCCAATATGGCTGGGGTGCTCGTAGGCGGGGAGAACAGAGGCCCAGGGGGGCTGGGAGGAGGCCAGGTGAGCTCGGAGCAGAGACTGGGGTGACGAAGCTGGAAGCCAAGCAACGCCATGGACTGCCAGAAGCTCCCAGAAGCCGGGAGGGAGGCATGGGGCAGACGTGTCCCTAGGACTTCACAGGGCGCGTGGCTTGGCCAACACCTTGGTCTTGGGCATCTGGCCTTTAGAACAGGGAGAAAGTGACTTTCTGTTGGTTTAAGCCACGTAGTTTGTGGACCGTCCTGGCAGCCTCGGGAACGGGGACAGCCGCCAGCAGCTGCCCAGTCCATCGCCTCTGACTTCTGTGGCTCTTCACGGACACTTCTCTAAATTTCCCACATTTTCCTAAGTCCATGGGCAGATTCCTGCACAGCTGAAGGAAATTAAAGACTTGGGGCCAACATGCATTGTTTCCTATGGGAAGTGGCCAGGCCTGAGGAGCTGCGTTACAAATGGTTTCAGCAAAAGAAAAGGCACATGAGCCCGACAACTAAAAGATAATTATTTCTCAACATCAAACTTGCAACAGTTAAGTCAGTGTTTGGAGATGTAACTTTGAAAGGGATTAGTTTTAAAGTTTACCTTTTCTCCCCCAAGGTCTACTAACATCTTAGTGCAAGGGTTTTACAGTTTTCTTAGAGGCTGATCTTTTAGGTTAAAGGACAGAAACCCTATGCCTTGTTCCCATCTGCCTCTAACTCCTGGCCCAACTTCAAGGTCCAACTCAAATCGTAGCTTCCCCACAAAGTCTTTCTTGATCATTTCAATGAACTTTGAGCTTTCGTCACTGATGGATTGATTGATTTTCTCATTCACTTTTTCAATATAAACTGAGTACCAATTATGTACTGGTCACTACTGTAGGTACTGATGATACAGCACTGAACAAACAGACAAAAGTTCCTTTCCTCATGGCATTTGTGTTCCAGTGGGGAGAGAGAAAATAAGCTATGTGAATAAGATTTATTTACTTTTCTACATCTATCTATCTCTCCATCCATCATCTACCTATGGTCTGTAAATAGATAGATGTGGATACGTGGATAGATGGTATACCAGATGGGCATAAGGGTGCAGTGCTATGGAGACAAACATCACAGGCAAGGAGGATAAGGACAGCCAGGTAAGGTTTAAGGGCTGCAGCTTTAAACAGGGTGGCCAGGGAAGGTTTCACGGAGAAGACACCAAGGAAGAAGCGAAACAGGAGGAGGAGTGGCCATGCAGACATCTGGGGGTTCAGGCCTGCCAAAGGCAGGGCACGGCCAGGAGCTTACAGCAGCGTCACTCGGACGCCAAAGTGGGGAGATGAGGTCAGGGAGGTGAGGGGCTGGGGGCTTGCTGGGGGCTCTGAACAGAGGGCTTGAGGACATTGATGGAATCTTTGAAAATCTAGTAAATACAACCAAAACGTGTACAGAAATCACATCTGACATCATTGTGTCTTTGTAGACATTGTCTGGGAATCAGTATCTCCACGAAGACACACAGGCTCGTAGGAAGTGGAAGGTGCCGGAAACCTACCTTTGCGGAATCGGACACGTTATCCCAGTACGGAGAAGGAAACTCCACTTGCCCCATCAAAATCTGATCGAAAAGCACCTCCTGGCCATCGCCGCTCCTGCTTGGAGGAACAAGGGGGAGAGAGCACCAAACCGTCAGCTCAGCGGGTGCTGCTGCTTTCCCCTGGGCCGGGGGCCCTTCCTTTCCCGTAAACACACAAAACATGTGTTCTCAAGCAGTTCCAAAGGTCAACATGGAACCGCGTTGGTAAACTAAGAAAGGATGAATTTTTAAATCCTGTGAGGGAGATTTATGGGAGGCGTGTAAATTAGCATGTGCCACGTGGAAACAATAACAGGTGTGCAAGTCAGGTTCTCATTATGCTCTTTCTTGGTTGCTCTGAGGAGAAAGGGCCCACGGCTCCTCAGGGAGCGGAGAAAGGCTCTGTCGGAGCTGAGTGAGACGCTGCCCTTACCCACGGAACGGAGGGAAGCCGCACAGAAGGATATACGTGATCACGCCAGCCGCCCACGTGTCCACCTTGAGGCCGTATCTGGAAAGGGAAGTGACGCTGGAGTCAGACAAGTTCAGGGGCACACAGGAACTGACCACCCTTCTACTCCAAAGCAAAAAAGAAAAACTCCCAAACGAAAGCTAAACTAAAACCCACCAGCTAGACAGAGTTCAAGGAAAGAATGGGGGCTGGGGTGGGGACTTTCTAAGGCAGGCAAACAAAAATCAAAGTAACGCCAGCTTAGGCTCACACAGAGTGGCAGCAAGTCAGCGGTTCCAGCCAAAAGGCTTGTTGGAGCCATCTAACTTTTGAGACAGAGAAAGACCCTTGAAACGATCTAACTCCCTAATCTTACAGAAATACTAATAATTACATTAGAACATTTTCTGATGTATAAAGCATCAACATACTTTATCTTATTTTGTTTTCTGTAGTCTTGCCCATTCTACAGAAGAGAAAGCTGAGGTTCAGAGTGGTCGGTAATTCTGCCCAAGGTCACACAATGAGGGAGGGGTAGGGCTGGGCCCCAACCGAGAGCCAAATCAAGTCTTCTTCCGCCCCCCAGGACTCCCTCCCACCCTTTCTAGGTGGAAGAGAAAAGCTGGTTGTGGCCGAGGCAGCACCATTGGCATGGCCACAGATGTGGGCTCCCAACTCAAGGTGGACCAAACCTCACCCCTCACCTTTGAGTTTCCTTGTGGGATCCCTTCACATCTCATCTGTATTTCTGCCTTTCTAGTCTATGGAACAAGCAGAAAAACTATCTCTAACTGGCCAGGTGGAGGGACAACTGAGACTACCAGCTGTGGGCTGAGACACCAACAGGAAGAAAAAGCAGGGCTGGGGCCCCTCGCCACCCACCCTCCCCAGGCCCCATGTTTACATGCTGGCACCTCAGAGCAGGGCCGATGGTCCTTGGTAATAAACGGCTCTCTCCTAAAAGAGCCTTTCACCCAGGCAGACCTGAGTTCAAGTCCTGCCTCGGCCGCTAACTGGGCATGAGCCTACCTGGTACTTAAGCCATCTGTGCAAACTGGGACCAACACTGTCTCGGGGAGGAAGAGGAATTAGATTAAATAAGCTCAGGGCCTGGCACGGAACAGGTCCCCAGTAACATCGGAGAGCCCCTCTACTCCCTCTTTCTCTGGGGTGGGCATGGGGGTCTGCACAGAGAAGCCAGCAGGTTCCCAGGGTTCAAACTCCACAGAAAGATCAATGTGTTTCCAAGGGAGTCAGGATGGGAGCAGGAATGGAAAGTAAGGGCAACAAGAGAAATAACCAGTATCTGTTTCGTTTCTCTCCAAAAGTGAGTTAATTCTCATTGCAGTATGTCTTTCTATTAGTTGGAACATTTTCCACTCTGGGGCTAACAACTGCTCTTTCACCTCTAATGAAGGCCAAATGGAAGCCATAAGAAAGACTGCAGTAATTGGCAGTGTAATTGGAAAAACAGAAAATGGTCCCACCGTAAGAGTTAAAAAAAAAAAAACACAACAGAGTGAAAGCAAGTCGACGGCCGACTCGTGCCCGTGGGCCCAGCGCACTAGTTCGCTCACTCTCGGAGCAGGCTCGTTGTTTTCCACGCAGCGGCACTTAAAAGAGAGAAACAGGAGGGAAGCAGTTACCCAGTCTCCGCGATGATTTCTGGGGCCACATATGTCGGGGTGCCACACACGGTGTACAGGGGGCCGTCCACGATGGTGGCCAGGCCGAAGTCGCCCAGCTTCAGGGACTTGCTGCCGTCTTGGTGCTCATACACCTGCAACAGAGTGAGGAGCACAAGTGCCTTCAGACCCAGGGCTCAAAGGCTCTTTCTTGAAGAAATGAGGGGCACGGGGCCTTAAATCTAGGGTATTTTTCATAAACTAAAAAAAATCAGCAATGCAAGCATTTGGAGTATCTTTCTGGAGACTGCTGCAAAACTGGAAAGCGGCTGACCAGCCCGCAAGTGGGAATGTTAAACAGTTTACGGTGCGTTCTACCACGGATGTCACCTGAGCATTAAAATGTTGAGGTGCAGCTAGTTATTGAAACAAATTGTGTTTGGGAAGTGAGAACAGCATCTATAAGATAGATTTGAAAAGAATAGCTATTAAAGAAAAACATATGTGCAAGGATAAAAGTCTGAAAGAATACAAAGTGTGAGTGTGTGTGTGGGTGGCGTGGTTGGGGGAGATTTGTTTTCTCCTTTATTTGTATTTGATGTTTTCTACAATTAAAATTGATTTGCATAATAAAGTGCACTATAACCATCTGCAATACAGTATCTTTAATTTATAAAAATAATTACCTCTTTATTCCAATATATAAGAAGCTTTAAAAATGCAGCTCTTTGGTAACTGAACAAAAAAACCTACATCATGTGTTAAAATGCCTTATTTTTAGCACTGCAAGTTTCCGACAAGATTTATTTACATTTTTTTAATTAATAATTGAAAGCGATATTAACATTTCATTTTACCTGGAAAGATTTATCAGGTGCAGACTCAGCGTTCTGTCTGGGTTTCCTTACCAAGGCAGTTAAAGTCTCCAAGCCTCTCACCCAACAAATCAGGGAAAGGCTGTGTGTGACTATGGGAAGGTTGGCAGACTCAATTCTAGCTCATGACCAAACCGAATGGATTTGCTCCAAAAAGTACCCTAACTAACTTCTTTTATTTCAAAGCAAAGATCAAAGTGCATTTAGAACTCGAATTCGCTGCTCTCTCTTGGAATCAGGACGATAAAGAAGGAGAAATGCAGTCAAGGGCTGGCGTTTCCAGCATGGACAGTCTTTGGGAGATGCCCAGGAAATGGCGGAGTGTGCCGAACGCATGGAAGGACTTCACCGGGATGCACGCCAGGCGTGCCCTGCTGCAGCCGCCCCGGGACACTGGGCACTGGCTAAGCGGCTGAACCTCCGCCCAGCAAGGCACGTCCCCTCACGTTCGCCCTCCGTGCCCACCGTCCTTGGCAGAACGACACCAGCTTCCCTCTTCGCGTCAGTACGAGGTGGGGATGTCCGGCCAGAGGAGCTGCAGAAGCACCAGTGACCATTTGGATCTAGCGGGTTTGGCCGAGGCAGGTAGGCAGACACTCCTCTCTGGAGTAACGACATCTTTTCTGGGCAGAACATGTATTTTAAAAATATTTTCTACACACAGATGACGTGGAGTCTTCGCCCCGAGGGCTGGCTCACGGCCAGGCTGGGCTGTCTTTGGTGAAGTCTTGCAGGGGTCACCTGAGCTTGGGATGTTTGGCCACTGGTTGTGAGGATGGGCGCCGTCCTCCCTCCTTCTGGAAGCAACTGTCCAGCCGTGGTGACCACAGACTGGCTGCAGTTGGGTCACCGAGGCATCAGCGCCACAAGGCCCAGTGCTGACCCCGGCCTGACTGTTCTCAGGCAAAGCGGATTCCTAAACTGTGTGCCGAGAAGGGCGGCCTTCCCGGTCACCCCGAGGACAAGCAAATGCTTTTCATGAAAAGAAATCCGAGATGGAAACAATAAGTAGATCATCCAGTTTATTTCCTGGACAGGGCAGAATCATTTACTTCCATAATCCCACTTGTCACCATGACTTTCTGTAAGGTAAAGCAAGCGCTCTGAGCTCTGCCACGTCAAACGTCCATGGCATGTGCTTTGCACGTGGGGCAGATTTAGATGCAACAACCCCACTTATACAGGGATCTGTGGCTTTTTTCTAAACATTGTATCCACATCACCAAACATCATTCGAAAGAGTTTGACAAAGCAGAGGCTGGCAGAGCCAATCGTTAAGTTCTGAATACGGCCACCTAATTCTCTTACATGTAGCAAAGGTTTTACTTTTCAGCATCTATGTTTCAGGACTTCCCAAAAGCTAATGCCAATTATATTTAATACACCCCAACAATACAGTTGGACACTTCCATAATGAAGAAAAAAAGCATTTTAAAAACTACCTAAAACAAAGATGATAAGGATTACCTAAAAGTAATATGTCTAAAATAAGCAAAATTAATTTAAATAAAATACAGAGAACCTATGACTGGAAACTTCTTTTTAATCTGGTGATTCTTTAATCACTTCTACAATACTACCCACACCCCTCCACCCCGCTTTGCTTTTCATTTAGTAGAATTTTCATGAACATAAAGAGGTTAAAGTGATGCTTAGGAGAGGTGAGAAGGGCTTATGGGCAAAAGTCTATCACAGGTAATTGAAAACACTTCTAGACACAAGTGCATTAGCAACACTGCAGTGAAATGCTTCTGCGGGTGAATGCACCTCCGCCTCTGCTTGGGAATTCTGCTGAACTGACGCTCTGTCAGGCCGGACAGGAAGCAAGGCTGCTCTGGGTTTCTCTCTGTCAACACTTTGGGAAAACGACACAGAAGACTCTTTCCCAGGGTGCCCACTCTGTCCGAGGGTGAGCCCCCTTTCCCATGGTCACAACGAGCCTCCCAGCCAGCGCCTGCTGCAAGCTGAGCTGGGTGCACCCCACGGCCCACTGAGCCAGTGAGAGGGGCTCGGGTGAGGCCCCTTAAAAATGCAATTAAAACTTTGTTAAAATCACAGATTGCTCCATACAGCTGTTTCAAACACACACACACACATCCTCACAAAACCAAATGGCAGCTATAAATTCACTTTGAATCAAGTTTTTAATTAAAGGTTAGGAAGCTGCAAATCTTCCAGCAAGTTCACACTTAAAACGCTGAGTCCATTGCTTACATCACTTGAATCGATGCTGAATTATCCCTCAGCATTTCCCCTCGGCCAGACCGGCTTTTGGAAGGGACATTAGCAGACCGCAAGTAATGGCATGGCGGTTTGATGCAGCAAGTGGGTTTCTGGGAGAAGAGTCCGTGTTGCTAGAACTGCCTTTTAAAGCCTCTATAAAGGACGACCTGCCCGTGCAGCGGGAGGACATGAATTGTCAGTCAAGGAGCACCCCAACATGAGATATAATTTAATGACCATCCCAAGCCCTTTAACGACAGTAGAGGCTCCTCCACATTTTAAACACTGAGGAGCTATTAAAGAGACGGGGATTAGTGCAAATTACTCAGTATGTAGTGCTTTCACTGTTTTAACTAAGCAATAAAACTGTGTAATTGTACAACACTAATTGAAGGCAGCTACACATAATTCTGAGCCGCCATATGTACCCCATTACCATAAAGACTTCGGTATTTAGTAAGCTACCCCTGTGATCATTGCAGACAGCTGCAGTCAGAGAAGTGTTCTCCAGGGTTTATTATACGGCTATAAAGACATCCCATGATTTGACAGGCTAAACGTGTTAAATGGCAACAATTATGAAAAAGGCTCCAATTAAATGCTGAAGGCATGTCCTGCCAAGCAGAGCAAGAGGGAAAGGTCAGGTGTGTGGAATTTTGGCACACTGGTGTTTTTACAGAGGATTTTTCTTTCTCTTTTTTTAAGAAAGGTTTCATTTTGTTTCTTTTTTCATTTATTTGGGGTTACGCACAAACGGTAACTTCTTGAACAGTAGATGTTTGGGGACACACCCAATTTCCTTTGGATTGGAAACTGAGGCCATTTGGAAAAGTTATTTGAAACCATAGAAGATTTAACATACCGTCCTAAAGAGCATCCCGTGGCTGTGAAATACTAATGTTCACAGACAACCTGACCCCAGGCAAGTGGTTTCTGAGCTCCCCGTGGAAGAGAACTAAAAGCTGGCAGGCATAACAGATGGGCAGGGGCACACGACCTCAAAGTCGTCGTGAACCCAAGGAACCCCGCTGAAAGCTGGCTGACACAGGCGGGCAAAAAACCACCTCACAAAACAGAATTGAGCAAGAGTGGCGCGAGACTGACAAAGCCTGGAAAACAGGTCAATTTACTTTGTCACAAATATGGCATTCCCTTTAAAACCATGGTATTGGGCTTTTATGATCCTTTCTAAGGAAAATGGATTGAATGTCAATCTTTAATCTTCAGGAAGTGAAGTACAGCAACATTTAAGCTAGGAATTATTTTGCAAAATGCACGCTATGAGCCACAGACTTTTGAGTTAAACCTCCTAGAAAGAAAAAATGCTAAAAAAATCCCCATTTTATACTTATATATAAACTATGGAAGTAAAGTTGAAAGAAATAGTGAAAATAATAAAAGTGGTATAGAAGTCAGAAATGGGTATCTCTGAAGAAGGGTAATGATATTAGAAGATAAAATAAAATGGGTTTTCAAGTACTACCCTGGGGATTTCTGGGAAGATACAGGGGTGGATGGAAACTTCTGGAAGGCTGAGTCTCATATGCATTTTAAAATAGTTGTGAAACTGTCTACAAGGCACACAGCTGTGGTAGACAGACGGAACATGCCCATTCCCAATTCCGTTAGGAATTGCATATCCTAGGAATGTGCTAAAGCTGTGGGAACTCAATGTCACTGGAATTTAAAAAATTGTGTTGTTTATGCCGTATGAATAATATACAATACGTCATTGTAGAAAAATTAGAAAAGACAGGTAATTATAAGGAAAAAGAATTAAACTTGCCCATAACCTGGACACCCAGAAATAACCACTGTTAACACTTTGGGGTATGAATTTCCAGAACTTTCTATGTTTTTCTTTTTTTCCCCTCACTGGATAATATATCCTGGCTGTTTTCCCAAGTGAATGAACATCTATCCCTGGCCTTATTTTGGTGCCTGCTGAATATTCCACTGCACGGATGCCACATCATCATGGGGTGACGAGTCCTTGCACCACCCTTCCTCACACACAGACACGCCGGGCAGTGCGCTGAGGGTTTCATACACAGTGTCTCATTTTGTATCCACGACAACCCTGATAATTAAGGGCTCTCACGGGTGTTTTACAGACGGAAAACTGGGGCTCAGAGGCGTTAAGTACCTGCCCAGTGGTGATGGCCAACAAGCTTCAGAGCCAGAACTGAAGCTCCTGTGCATCTGACTCGGAGCCCCTGAGCTACCCGGGTGTTCTCCGGCCTCCTGATCACGCCGTTATCTATGAATCGATGCTCTGGGGTAAGGGCTGCGATACATTTCATTTTTTATCATTTTTATCCTAAATGAACATCTTTATTATGTATACATGTCTGATGTCCCCCCTCCAATTCCATTTCTCCAAGTGGAGTTATTTGGCGTGATGGTCTGTGGTCTCCGGAGGGAGCAGGGCCCTGACGAAACCTTGGCCCCAGCCTTCTCCCGCCAATGTTCACAGCCACTTGCTCCAAGCAGCTTCCTACAGCAGTCGTGGGAAACCGAGGCACTTGGTCCCGGTCTACACAGTATTCAATGCTTCGGCCATATGGCGCCAAACTGCCTCCAGGAAGGCTCTGTCTGGTTCCTCTTCAGCTAATTTACCCAAGGCTATCGGTATTCTCACAACTCTTCCAACACTTTATAGAATTATTTTAAGTCTCTGCTAGTCCGATAAGGGCAGGCCATTTAAAAGTGAAATACATGCCTTGTGTCATTTATGCCCTTGATGACAGGAGGGACAGACGGCAGTGTGGAGGGACGCAGGCCGCCCAGGGAAGCCCACTACACCTTCACATCCTTTCCTCTTCCACCCGACGGCATCTCGGGTCCTGGGAGAAGGGCCCTCCAGGAAAGACCAGGAAAACGCTTCGTACAGCCACCGTCCTTAGTGTTGGAGAGAGGCTGCTTTTCTTACAGTTTCACTCAATTTTCATCCAAATTCAGAGAGCAGAATTTTCTTCTGAACACCTGTGAGAGATGATCAAGCCGTTTCCGCTTGCACACTTCCCATGAGTTCAAGTTGCCATCCGTGTCTATCAGGTCTAAGAGGACTTTTTTCTTACATTCAACCCAAACAGCTCATCCATTAATGCCTCCCCCTTAGTTTTTGTTCCGTGCTCTCAAAGTCCACACAGAAAGGTTCTCTTGTCTTCCTTTTAGCAGCTTTTCGTGCAGCTGATGAAAGCCACCAGCTCCACTCCCTCCGTCCCTTCTCTGGGCTCAGGCCCCTGACAAGACGGGTGAGGTTGACCCCTGGGGTTCACGTGGGGTGACCGAGGCAGAGAGACCACTGAGGACGACACTTGCTTTCAGCTGAAGAAGTGTAAGGTTGCATTAGGATGTGTGGCATCACGTCCACTGCCACACTCGGACCCGAGGGTCAGCAACAGCCGTCGCCTTGCTGCCAGGCCATTTACTCGTTACTGTCTCTCTGTAGCGAGCATTAAACACCCACGCCCAGACCACTTTCTCCACCGGGATTTTCGTTTATCTCTTGTTAAGTTTCATCTTCCCTATTTCGGATGCTTTTGGAGCCTGAGCTCTTTCCGAGTCCCAGTTCCGCCCCTGGTGTAATGCACCTCGTCTTGAGCCACTCGCGATGCTGATGAGGGACCCGGGTGAGAGGCTGCCTCCTCCGCTGGGTGCTCCCCAGCCCGCCGACCCCATCACAGAGCCGCAGGCTGACTGCAGGACCACCAGCAGGTGCATGCCCCCACCTCCCGACGTGGAGCACCGGGGCACCCCGGAACCCAGCCCACTCGGAACGAGGACGAAGCAGTCGGAAACCCGTGCTGTGAGTGAGACATTGGTCTGAACTGGAAGCCAAGAGCTGGTGGCACAGCTGGGTCAACGGAAGCATGTACCGCTGCCTATGATCCGATGAGTGACAGCGGGGCAGGTGAGCTTGCCCACTCAGGTGGGCACCTGGGAGCCGGCCGAGCACCTGGGCAGGGAGCGGCTCAACACCCACGTCCACCCCAGAGGGAGCTTCTCAGAGGAGCTGCTTTCTCCAAAGAGTGCTGGGAAGCTTGGGAGGACAAGGGACACATAAAAACGTTTATATCTCAAGGAAATTACTCTGTGTTTAATTCTGGAATCCAATAAAAACTAGTGGTGTGAGTTATGTTCTTGTGGGAGGCAGCTTTAATTCGCTGGAGGAGGCAGGGGCTGTGCCCACGTTTTCACGGCCCGCCCAGCTCCCAGGAGAACGCAGTGAGGGGACACGCGCGCCCTCTGGTGGCCACGCACGTGAATTGCAGGTGTCTGCCCCAGGCTGTTTTCTGTTTGTTTCTGTTTTTGTTTTAAACCAAAAGATTCTTTGTTTTTCCATATATGATCCTGGCACATAGGGTGCGGCAGATATCTACAGACAAATCCACAATGCCACAGGCCCAAGTGCAGTGGGACAAGCGCTTACTTCTTCTTCCCAGCCAGGCAGGTTTGTCCCGAGGACCTCAAGTCCTCCCAAGGGCAGCTGAGGCTCCGGCTCTCATGGTGAACATCCTCTCTCCTGAAGCAGCAGCACCTGCCCCCCCCTGCTGCACCGCCGCCCACCTGCTCGTTCATCCACCCCATCACCAAACGCCACGCTCGACAGCTGAATCTTAAAAAACCACAAAAGAATTGCCATCATAACTGGGGGGAAACCCTTACTAACAACAAAATAATAAAAATTTACATTGGGTCAATGCCCAGTTTTCACCAGAATGTGGCCAGAAACATGACTGTCAGTCAAATAATATTTTCTTGCTAGAATACTTCAACCTGACCAAATGCTTATTCCTTGTCAAATATTTAGAATTAAATAAGTTGCACATATGATCAATGTGGGGCCTTCAGATCAAGTTTCAATATTGTTATATTGTTCTATAAAAATTAAAAATAAAAAAATCTAAAAGTTCCATATATGCAATTTTACTACACAAAATGAAATCTATAGCTGAAGTAGACATTAATCAATGACACTTTGCTAGCTAAATATTAATCAAACATTCAGTTAGCAAAAACTTGCTATCAGGCTAACAATTTGGAAATTGTTTCTGAGGTCTCTTAATAAAACAGTAAATCAAAGTGTGAAGTGATGCCTTTTTAATTTATTCAATAAGTTTCTCTCTGGTAAGCTAATGGATTCAAAAATCTTCACAATCCTAAAATAACTACTTTGCTTCCAATATGTAGTTATTTTAGGATATTTGTTTTTCTTATTCCTTTGTTTTGTTTGAAATGATTTTTTTAAATTCTTTTTGATAAAATTAAACAAAATCTTCACATTAACTTTATCACAGCATTTTTCAAAAGTAGTCAATAGTTATATATTTTGCCATAAGATGGCAAACCCATGCATGGCTAAACAGTAAAATTTTTAAACAATGTCAGAAAGAGATGAAAGAT